>CAUYUJ010020738.1:582446-697446 GCA_963575745.1 Prorocentrum cordatum | reverse complement strand
CACAGGGAACGTCGGTGATTGCCTGCGCCTAGAACGATGTGCAACTCAATCAACGATTGCTTCAATTTTTCTCCTGCGTGAATTGGGGGGGAAGGGGGGGGGACATCGAGCTGGACAGGACCCCGATGGCAAATCCGCAAGCTCCACGGCAGGGTTGATTATCGTTATCAGGCCACCGTTGGCGATGAGTGGGCGATCGGGGGTCGTCCCTGAACCTACTCCCCCTTCTGTCGGTGATCCCTCTGTTTCGGGCCATAACTCGGCTCTCTGGCGGCCGTTCGTGACGATCCAGGCACCCCCTGAACGCCCCCGGCGAGCGCAGCTCCTGGAAGGCACCCTGAGGCTGAGCAACCTTCAAAAACCAGTGACCTGAAAATGGGTATCCGAAGACCTCCCCGCGTTGCCCCTCAGGGAGGAGAAGATCGGCCTGGCCGCTCGAGCACGCCGCCGGGCCGGGCGCACAAGGGGAACATGTGGCCCGGCTTGGAGAACGAATCGGCCTGCGGTACCCCCGGCAGGCCCGCCACAGGTCGAAGGGCGGGGCCCGTGCGACAACCCGAGCCAGAAGATCGACCGACACGAAAGTATCGATCGACACGGCTTCCACCACAACAGCGCCACTCAGACCCAGGCGACGCAAACAAAATCTCGACGGCTACTGTTTGACGCTTTCGGCCTCCGCAGGCCTTCCCCAGGCCTTGGGACCATCAAACAAGCATCTCGATGATCAAACGCTGGTCCTGGGGAAGGGGGCGAGACCATTGGGGGCCCACGATGCGAAATACCACGACGTCGGAGGTCAGGGTTTCCCACAGCCAGAATCTGTCCATACCCACCTCTTCTGAGTCTTGCCCTAGGATCTCGAGGAATGGTGGACAATTTTGGACATCTGCCCGGCCGCATGGGCGGGCAGAAATCAGTATCCACCGCTCGCTGAATCCCCGGGACACGACCCCGCGGCAGTCCATGTGAGATACCTGCACGACCACCCTTCGGCTGACAAGGATGGTCTGGGAAGGAAACCAACGTCTCTCTAGATCGAATCGATCTCACAATCGATCCCAATATTGATCGACCTCTATCGCTCTCACTATCGATCTCACTATCGACCTCGCCATCGACCTCGATCTCTCTATCGACATCATGATCGATCAAACTATCGATCTCACTATGGGACACCGACGGGACACAGATACCGACGGGACAACACTATCGGTCTCACTATCGATCTCACCCGATCGATCTGACGATCGATTTCACTATCGATCTCACGATCGACCTGACAATCAATCAAACTATCCCTCTCGCTATAAAACTATCGATTGCACAATCGCTATCCGTATCGATATCACTACCGATATCACTATCGATCTCACGACCGATCTCAAGATCGATCTCACTTGATCTCACTATCGATCTCGCGGTCGATCTCACAATCGACCTCACGATCCACCTTACTACCGACCTCACGATCGGTCTCATTACCGATCTCACTATCGATCTCATTACAAGACATCGACGGGACACCGACGGGACACCCGCGGAACACTCCCGACCACCGCCAGACAACTCGGGGGAGGCGGTCTTTTGGCCTGGCGGCGCCCTAGCCCAAGGAGGGTTCATTCCTCTTGCTCGCCCGTCCTCGCAACTTCGCCTCGCCCGCACGCACGACACGAACCCGAAACCGATTTCCCGGTGGTGGGCTCTCCGTTTCACTGCGATCTCACCCCTTCACCTCCGATTCTGGCGGCGGAACTCTGGCCCTGTGTAAACCGTTTCCCAAACGTGGGACCGTCAAACATGAAACTGAGCATGGAAAGCTGCACGGGGCCTGCAAGATCTGTGGGGGGCCTCCTGCAGATTGCGTCTCGCTCCCAGACCCTACGAAGAAGCGTGCTTTTCCAATCGCGGCGCTCTTCTTCTCCTGCCGCTGCGGCCTCCTAATCAAAAGGCCCTTCTCGGGCCCCAGGACAACGACCAGGGAATCGGGGACGAAAAACTAGCCTTCGGGAAGTGGTCGGGAGTTCGTGAGCCGCACATGTTTTTCTTCGTATGCCTATATATATGTACCAAAAATATAGCGTCGGATGCCTGGACTGCTCTCATGATTTCCATACCTGCCGGTAATGGACCCCGGCGGTGAACCGTCGATTCGACGGTTCGCAAGGCCGTGTCTCGCTGGCGCCACGCGCCCTTGCCCTCTTTTCCGTGCTTGGCCAAGGGTTGGCCACGCAAAACTGTTGGATAGGCGCTGAGCGCGCCAAAGCGGCAAGCTCCGCGGCGCCAGGGACATACAACGCTCATCCAGGAAATTAACGGGGACCTAGAAGTCTGGTTGACGAAGCCTTACAACATGTGTAGTGCCCGAGCAGATGGATTCGAAGGATCGCGTCGCACCGATCCTGGATATCATACCCTTGCAAGGATCTGCCTCAAACAAGCCGAACCATGTAAATTAATAAAGCGAACGTGTCCGGAACCAAAATCCCCGCCGCACCTTCCAATTCACAAGGAGCCAAAGAGGCGCCCACAGGCGCCCACAAGCCAAGAACCTGGCGTACCCATCCAGCGCACGGGGCGGCCACGAAGAACCATCATGCGCCCAACTGGCGAAACGCCGCGGTGCCCATTCCTCATCCTGTCCCCCCCTCACCAATTCATCCTCGATCCCGGCAAGCACGGCCAAATCTCCCCGCTCCGTCCAACGCCCCTCTTGCCGCCCCCGCCCACCCTCCATCATCCTCCCCACCTTTTCAAGATCCCCCCCTCGTCCATCCTTCCCACATCCGCCTCCTCCCCTCCTACATCGCCCTTTTTCTCCTCCTTTTGGACCTCCTCGTTGGCTCGGCCCTCTCTCTCTGCATTATCCTCGGCCCTCCTCCTCGTCAACCTCCGCCCCTGTCTGCGCGATCGTCCGCCCAACAACTGTTCCTGCAAATCCTGGAGAAGGAATTGCACGGAAAATATATCATGTCTCATCCCGTGGACAACAAGGCGCGCACTCCACAAGTTGAACATTTGAGCCAAGAAACGTCGGCAACGACGGCCGCTCTACCCTCGCGCTCAGCTATGCTTTTCCCCCGGTCGCAACGGCATCTTGTACACCCAATCAAATTGAATGTGCAGGCAAGCTCTGCTTGCAGATGCGTGTAGCAGGGCAAAAATAAAAGATGGTTGTGGCTTGGGCGAGAACCGGCACGGGGTTTCTAACAGGCGGCGAACTAATTTACTCTGCGGCAGAGCGCAAAATCACGCACTGAATGGTGAACGCTTTCTCTAGATCTCATTAGTAACGAGAGCGGGAGAAGAAGTGATTCCGCCGAGCGCTGATACCTGCCCGGGGCATTCCTCCTCCTCGGTGGCGTGATGCTGCCAACGCAAGCTCGCGCATTGTCTGAAACGAACACAGACACCTGGTAAATGGTGCCGGCTCAGTCGCGCGGCGCGGCGCGCGCCATTGAACTGCTCCTTGCTAACCCAGCAACCGAAGTCGCCCTCTCACTTCTCTCTAACAGTCTCGTCGACAATGTGGCCGTTTATGCCCGCTGTTCCCCACAAGGGACAATCAGGATTGCGAAGACAACATGGGAGGGCCACGGCGCCGTTGCCCCGCGCCCTCGCCAATTCAGTTCCCGACTTCGGTTTGGCCAGCCACCTGTCGCAAGACGAAGTCGAATGTGCACAGCCATGACTGCCAGCAGACAGCCTCTTTCATGACTCTGTTCCTGCGGCGGGCGACGCGCCCCTTGATAGCTTAGCCGTTAGGGGGTGTCTGGTGCCAGGTGGTGGCTTGGGCGTCGCGGCTGCGCTGCTGCTCGCCCCATTGATGACTGTTGTGGGGCATCGTATAGGGCGCGCGCCACGACTGCGCCATCTGCTATATATAACTGGACGAAGAAATCCGGAAAGCTGACCAGCGACATATTTCACGGTAGCCTCCTTGGCTCATATCTCACCGCGATTGCGCGGCCACTCCTATCAGACAACTTCAACGCCAATCACTATCGGGCTTCCTACCGACAACATGCCGAACATGGCTCCGGAAATTAACAGCAACTAATAGCATTGCACCTCCAGCAAAGCTTGGATGGTCACTTGTGTTTTGAGAACCTGGTGGTTCGGGGTTCGGTTTCTCCTGGCTATTGCCAGAGCGCGCGAATAACCCGTCTAAATCAGTTGGACTTCGCATAGCCCGGTAGTTGCGGGGCAACTTCGACCTGAGGTGGCATCTCGCGATAGCAAAACGCCGCGCGTCGTCGTCTTGTCTCCATGACAGACTCTGCAGCCGTTGTTGACGTCGTTGAAGTGCTCCTGGAACAATGAACTGACCAGCAACGCCCCGCAGCTCTCTCGCCTCGCAACCCTCGTTCCAGCGGCCGAGGAAGCCCCTCCTGAAAAAAAACGAAAGCGGCGTCGATGATCCAACGGCGCGGCCCGAGCGCGCGGGCGAAGTCTGGCTTGCATAACTAATCGTCGGATCTTTGAACCGTGTCGCTGCGCAGATGTGGCTCGACGACCGCGATGGCCTCTGTCGTCGCCCCGTCATCCGGCGCGCGCGGATAGGCGCGCGGACAGGCGGGGGGCGGCGCCGAGCCCGCCGGTGGCGGGGGTAGCCCGGCGCCCCCGCCGCCGCTGGCATCCCCGCTCACCGCTGCCAACTGGCCCGCTAACCGTGGAGCGCTCTTGAATTTCCGGCATCTCGTCTTCGCGCTGAACGCCCCGGGCGACAGCGCGCGCCTTGCCGAGGCTGGCTGGCGGAGGCCATGGTCGCCCAGCAGGCGGCTCCTCAGCAGGAGGCGCGCCCTTCGCCGCCGAGACCAACCCCTCTGGGGCAGCCTCTGCTGCGGGTCGATGGCGCGGGCGACCCTTGCTAATGAACATGGGGCTGCGTCCTGGCCCCGGCCTCGGGGCCCACGACAGCGCCGCGCGCGCCGCTAGACGACTCTCTGAGCGCGCGCGATCAGATATTTCGTCTGACGCAATGGCACCCACTACCTCGGCGAGACGACGGGCTGGCTCAGGCAACCGCTGGACAGCGTCTCCAACCCGGCGAAGTAATTCCACGATGGCGGCAGCGATTCCAGCGACCCCGCAGCGCTTGACATCGTTAGCCTTTTCGTCTCGCCCTTTATCCGCGACGCAGCGACGCGGAAATGGCATCGAACGTCTCCGACTGGAGCTCGAGCTCGCCCATCAGTTGAACACCTGTTCGACGCGCTTTAGCGCGCCACCATGCTCGGCGCTCATCTCTTGCAAACTACGGCTCACAACAGCGCGGCGCCGCCGCTCGCTCCGGAGGCGCCTCGCAACCGAGATGTCGGCGCCGCGTCGCTTTTGCGCAACGGCCTCGAGCGCGGCGGCCAAGGCGTCGAGACGAACCGCAAATTGCCATTCTGAAGCGCCCTCCGCGAGACCGTCCAGTGTCACTGGCGAGGCGCCGACTGGAATGTGCATTCGAGGGCCATCCGTGCCTCCGCCGGCCATGGGATAGGACAATGGCAGCAGCGGGTTAGCGGAAGAACTCGGAAGGGGCGACCAACCGCGGTTGCCGCAGATGCTTGATTGACAGACGGCCACGGAGGTTCAGCGCTCCGTCGTGGGCGCCAACCTCAGAGGGCCCTTAGCCCCTCCCCATCCCGAGCAATAATGGGGCAATTTCTGTCGGCGCGGGCTCATCGACGGTCTGGGGCCCCAAGCATTGCCGAGAAAATAATTGCACCCCGGCGGCGGCCGCCGCAGATGATCGGGGGCGATGATGATCCTCGACGGCGACGACGACGGCGAGGGGAACGGCGCGTTCAATGGCCGCCCGAGAGCTTCGGGGGCGGCGGGGGGGGTGGGGGCGCCGGCATGAAAGACCCTCTGAGATCAGCCTGGCATTTGATTGGCGGCGCGCGTGCGCTTGCCCAGCGTGCCGCTATTAACATACTTGGTTCGCGCGTCAGCAAGATGGACAGGCGTTGATTTCCGCCAAAATAACACCTCCTCTTTTCGCATTTCTGGGAGCCACGGTTGGCAACATTTCGATGTGTTAACCTTTGCCCGCCCTCTCCCACTCGCTATTCACACGGCCGCACTGGCGTCGCTCCCAATGGCAAAATGAGCCGCGATGTGAAATTAACGCAGCGCGCGCTGCCTAGGTGCCGAAGCCAACGGGACCCCCTTTCACCAATGCAAAATACTCTGCCCCCCCCCCCCTGCTGACACAGCAACGACACTTTCGCCGTGCTTCATGATTTGGTTACGTGCCTATCCCTTGTAAGGGATCCTCATCTGGCCGGCTTTCTCGGGGGGCACAAAAACACAGCATCGGCAGTGTCAGTCCAAAGTGCAGGCTCACTCGCGACCTCTTGGTACTTGCATGGGTAACTGTACCTACGTTGGGCATCCAAAGATATGCCCACCTAGTTCAATGCTACTTCCCGGGGCCCTAGCTTCTGCCATAGCTGGCATGATGACAGCATTCTGCATGTCTGATCAGCCCCCGGCACGCTTGGTGGCTCTTGCCACTCGCGCTTGGTATCTCGCCGTGTCAGCCGGTGATAACTCTGCCTCTTCACTTTTCTCCTGGCGCAATGCCCTGGCGTTCCTCTTGCCACAACTCCTAAGTCCCCGCGTATGTCTCGTCGCGCGAGTTCAGATCGCACCGTTGTCCACTAGAGTCTAATCGCCAGCGTTAACTGTCAAACGCCTCTCACTGCTCCCATGCGTGAATACACACGGCGAGAGGCAAACCCACTGTCAAATGCCATTTGCCCAGCGAAACGCACGCGCCATACTCCCCGGTCGCTCTCCGCATCTCTGGCGCCGCGCATGGACATTCGGCCGCGCGCTTCAGGCTGATGATCTCCCCCATGAAGTCTGACGCATGTACTTGTCTCAGACTTTGCGTGCAAGTATGCTCCGTTGTCAAAGATGAGCACCGAATATCCTATGAATCCAGTGCGTTCAGCCCCTGCCATCGAGAAGAAAATTAGCCCGGCGAAGGACCCAACCATATGCAGTTATGAATGCCGCAATTGTGAATGCCATCTTCGCCCGCGCCCCCTACGTGGCCACGGCTCCCCGCCAGAGCCCGACATGCACAGAAGCGTGTTCGCGGCCGCCTTCGCGGGCGCCGACGGCGACGACGACGGCGCCCCTCTGACCGAGGAGCAGAAGCAGGAGAGGGCTTTGAGAGCCATGAGGGAGGAGGTGGCGCTGCACGTCGACAGGGCGGAGTACGACGCTCAGGTGCGGTTGCTGAAGCAGCGCAACTAAGGGACCGCGACCCTCGTGATGGGGTGTGCCGCAATGGCCCGAGGCCGCCACGCGAACCCTGCCACTGGCGCCTTCGCTGGAGCTCCCTATGGGGCCGCGATCCTCGTGGGGGGTGCGCCGAGATGCCCCGAGGCCGCCATGCGAGCCTTGCCACTGGCGCCTTCGCTGGAGCTCCCTATGTGGCCACGATCCTCGTGAGGGGTGTGCCGAAGCGGCCCGGGGCCGCCATGCGAGCCTTGCCACTGGTGCCTTCGGTGGAGCTCCCAATGGGGCCACGATCCTCGTGAGGGGTGTGCCGAAATGGCCCGAGGCCGCCGCGCGAACCCTGCCACTGGCGCCTTCGCTGGAGCTCCCCATGGCGCCACGATCCTCGTGGGGGGCGTGCCAAAATGGCTCGAGGCCGCCGCGCGAACCCTGCCAACGGCGCCTTCGGTTGAGCTCCCTATGGGGCCACGATCCTCGTGAGGGGTGTGCCGAAATGGCCGAGGCCGCCATGCGAACCCTGCCGCCGGCGCCTTCGGTGGAGCTACCTACGGGGCCGCGATCCTCATGGGGCGTTTGCCGACATGGCCCGAGGCCGCCATGCGAACCCTGCCGCTGGGGGCCTCCGGTGGAGGCCCCATGGGGCCGCGATCCTCGTGAGGGGCGCGCCGCGTTGGCCCGAGGCCGCCATGCGAGCCCTGCCACCGGGGGCCTTCGGTGGAGCCCTCTTTGGGGCCACGATCCTCTTGGGCAACATCAATGCAGTCACGCGCCCGGGGGCGCGTGGGAAACTGAATTCCCGCGCAGGTGGGCACTTCAAATGCGCCCTCGTTTGGGCCAGATGGAAGCTCCACGTGAGCAGACTTCAAACACTGATTGGGCCGAGGGAAGGAAAGAGGGGGGGAGGGGGGGAGGAAACAAAGGAAGAAGGGGGGGGGACTTTACTACATCCTGCAAGTCTCAGCCGGCACGGTTCACGAATATCTTCCAATCGACGTCCGATTTGATCAGACGCTCAAGGGTTGCTGCGCTCCCTGTCAGAGACACGGCCACGCGGTGCGCGCGCGGTTCCCATCTCGACCTCGGCCGCCCTGCTTTCCAAACGTACCGGTTGGTTGCTGGTGTCAGCGTGCGCGGGCAGAAAATTGAAATTTGGAACAGGCTTCCCTCTTGCGCGCGGGTCGCCTTGCCTAGGAGCAGAAGCTGCTGTTTAGCTAGGGTCTGCGTCAAAAGCCTTTGCCGCGCGAGCTGCAAGACAGTCGCGCTGCTAACTCTAGACAGAAAAGGCGGAGTTATACCCCAAATCTCTCTGAGGCATATGCAATGGAAGCCGTTCAGACGTCGACGTTCTGCAACATTAAGCCACATGGTCGCGAGGCCGCGCGTCAACTTGCTCAGAACAGTACTGGTGCATATCACGATTTTGCGTGCACGGCTCAATCCAGAATGCTTCCGCAGTTTCGAAAGCGCCCGGGAATCAGCGCGCGCGTTCCCAATCCTCATCGTCAGTTCCCGGACTGGGTGCCCATCGTCGGAGATAAGAGCCCCAAGATACACCATGTCTGCTTGAGGCTCGATTCCAGACCCCTTAGACTGCTGAATGCTCAAAAGCTGAAACTTGTCGGCGCGGAGGTCCATGCCGTGCGATTTCCCTGCTCGAGCAACCGCTTCGAGAAATCTTCCCACGCTTGCTGCGCTTCTGCTCATGAGGAGCGCATCGTCCGAATACAATAGGGCAGAGAGCTCACCATCTTCCCAGAGAGCTCGATCTGCCCGCGGAAGTGCGTCTCGTGCATCTTGGAGGATGACTGTCATGATCATGACGAACAGGACGGGTGACAGCGGGCACCCCTGGGATATGCCAGCAACTTGAGGTCTCGGCGTGGATGTTGCTCCACAGTCGTTGACTTGAAACCGTCTGCCGCGGTAGATCGCCCCGATCATGGAGAGGACGTGGTCTGGGGGCCCAAAACCGGCGGAGTCCGTGTAGCGTTGCCGCCGGGTCGAATGAGTCGAACGCTCCTCTCCAGTACAAAGCCAAACGCGTAATTGTTCAGTCTTCGCTGCGTGTGCCAATTCTATCTGGCACCGCAAAATAAATAGAGCATCAGGTGTGCTGCAACCAGTGCGGAATCCAAATTGCGCGCTCGAGAGTCGTTCCTCTGCGCCCCCTTCCACCAGACGCGCGTGCAGCAATGAAGCAGAAATCTTGTGGCCGATCACGCGCAGACTGATTGGTCTGCAATTCAAGCAATCGTCCGTCTGGCCTTTCTTGAAGATCGTCGCGATGCGAGCAGTATGCCACTCTTTCGGAACACGCTTAAGCCGCCAGCATAGGTTCATCAAGTGCGCGATGTGCTCAACGGCCTCTGGCGAGCCAGCTAATGCACTTCAATATTGCGGTGGTAAGCCGTCTGGGCCCGGCGCCTTGCCGGTCGTCAACTTTCCTAAAGCTGTTTTCTCTTCTTCCTGCGTGAAGTCGTCGGCGTCGATCGCCAGAGAGGCCCCCAATGGCGGAAGAGGGGCTGCTTCGCGCTCCTTCCACTGGACTGTCTCCAGATAGGTCGGCATGACATCCGCCCTCCTGTCACTGCTCACCAGGGACCCAGGCGCATCTCGTAGGCGGCCCTGTTTGCGCCCTCGCGAACGCCGAAAATTGCGCGCGCTTCCCCAAGTCCCATTGGCGACCATGTTATCTAGATGTGTGCTCTTATCTTGCTCCGCCACTCTCCGCACGTCCTTGTGGAAGCACTTTTCCAAGTCATGGTCGCCCGCTGCTCGGGCCAAGGCCCGTTGCCGGACAAGATTTGGAGTTGCCGTTGAAATCCATGGGCGCCTTGGCCCGGTCTCCTCATCAGGAAGATCATCTCCAGCGATCGCAAGATATTCCGACATGCCCTGTCATGCATCTTCAACGATGTCACCCGGATCGAGGTCCACGTAGTTTGTGTCCACGAATTGTTGCCGTGGGCGCGGGCGTTGCACGAAACGTATTGTTTTCTCCGGTTTCCGCTCTGGCAGGCTCGCCCCGCCCACTTTCCAGCAAGCGCGCGCTCTACCAGGAAATGCCGAGCGGCAATCGCGGCGCCCCGGCAGCTGCATGTTATCTGGATGGAGTCGCCCCCTTGAGGAGCCAGGGCAATATCTAACATTGAAAACGCGTCTGGTGTAGGCGGAGCCATTGGCGCCGCCCCGGGCTCGACATGCGCCACCCTGTTTTCCGCTGGAGCATGGGTGAAAGCACCCCCCACTGCGTGCCCAAAGTCTGCGCAACACTCAAAAATAATATTGCGATTTGGACATTCAACTCGGTGGGCGGCTTCTTTCCCGCACGCGTGCACGCCCACGACGTCTTCTTTCCCGAGTTTTTGGCGCCTGATTCGAACGTTGAAGTCGCCGAATATGTACTTGTAGCCGTGTGCATATGTAGCCTTCAATAACGAATCAAGATCTTCCTATACTTGTAAACGCCTGGCCATGGCTTCAAGTTGTGCGGAGCGTATCCGGAGATAACGCAGATCTTGTCCATGCCGCTTTTGACGCTGATACTTGCCAGCCGGTCTGAATATTGAAGGAAGCCACCCAACCGCACCTCCGACCATGGTGCAATAATCAAGCCGACTCCTGTCGAAGACCTTTCTGCACCTTCTCTCCCCGATACTATAAATTGAAAACCGTATTCAGTGTAGTAGTCTGCTCGTGGAGCCCGCGTCTCCTGCAGGCAAAGTAAATCAATTCGACCTTCGTGCATAATTCCAGAAATCGCGTGAGATTTTTCGTTTGCGAGGCCAGTCGCGTTCCACGTTGCCTGTCAAGTGCAGTCTTTGTGCGTCAAAAGCGGGGCGGCTCGGAAAGCCAGCGCCAAAAAACGACTGCGGTGAAACAGTGTCCTCGCCCCCCAAGCATCTTCATTTGCTCTTCCCTTCCCCCTTGTCCGCGACCCGTCTGAGGGCGCCCTGCCACGCGGAGGCAAGCTTCTGGAAGTCGGGGTCGTCGTGGAGAGCGCCCCATTGCTCCCGTGCCTTGCTCTTCCATTGATTCTGCTACACGCCATTGTTAACGGACGCTGCGATGATGATCTCCCCAGCGACGGTTAACGCGAAGGCCTGGCCATCGACCTTGATCGACTGTTTCTTGCAGCCCCACTCCGCGAGCATACGTTAAGCCAGACAGGAAACGCGAAGGCACCCATGAAGCAGTAGGCATGTCGCGGTTTGTTCAAACCTGATGCCCGCCGTGGCTGGCACCAGGTCCGCGGAAAAGGTTCACCAACTTATCCACGCCCTGAGAAAAACCCATCTTCGCAAAGACAAGCCCGTTGAAAGACTCACCCTTGATGAAGATCTCGGATGGCGGTGGAATTTTGATGGAGTCGAGGTGCGCTTTGATGAAATCCTGGGCCGCCTCCAAATTAGGAAGATGATCCAACCCGACGAACGCCGCAGCGACCCCGGCTATCGTGCCCCCCTTCCCCGTGACACGGTTGAGCTTCTGCCCCATCTCGCGCAGCTTGGCCCCCATCGTCGCCCCGAGCAAGGCTGCTGGCCCAGATCGTGCCGGCATAGCTTTCGGCGTGGACACTTCCAGAGCTGATGCTGTGGATGCGACGTCGCCCACTGCCGCCCGGAGTGGGTCAACAGCATCCCGAAGATCTCGTTGAGACACACCGTGTTTCTTGATCGCGTCGATGTCTTTTCGGATTTGCTCGAGGCGTCTCCGGAGAACTGTTTCGAAACTTTCCATATACATGGGTGTTGATGTACTTGCTGCGCCTGGCGGCCTCCGCATTAGGCGCTGTGCGCGCTGTTGTTGCAGCTCGTGATAGCGCCCTCCTTCGGCGCCTGCCATTGGTGTGATTGCCATTCCTGCTGCGCCGGGCGGGCTCAAGAGCCGGGGGAACTTCTCAGCCTCCTGTAGTGCTGAACGCCTCGGTTCAGGAGACGAGATATCGACTGTTTCCAACGTGCCTGGTAGCGCAGGAGCATGCGGAAACGAGAGAAGAGCGTTTGGATACGATGGGGCAGTGGGAATGACAAATGAGGGGGCCCGCGCATGCGGGGCATGCCCCTTGAGCACGCCCCTTGAGCCAGACTGTCCTGGGCCAAAATGGAGGAGAAGGGGAGGGGGGAGGGGGGGGAGGGGGGAGGACAAGCTAGGTGCGCTCGCGTCATATCTGACGTCCTACCCCTCCCTCCCATCCCTTACCATGGCGCTGATTTTCTCTATCCGCGGACGCGTGTCGTAGCGGACCTGTGGCTCCGCGCGCGCGTGCGTAGTGGGTGGTGGTGCACGTGCGTGCGTGCGTGCGTGTGTGCGTGTGTGCGTGGTGGTGGTGGTGGTGGTGGTGGTGGTGGTGGTGGTGGTGGTGGTGGTGGTGGTGGTAGTGGTGGTGGTGGTGGTGGTGATGGTGGTGGTGGTGGTGTGGTGGTGGTGGTGGTGCTGGTGGTGGTGGTGGTGGTACTGGTGGTGGTGCTGGTGGTGGGTGGTGGTGGTGGTGGTGGTGGTGGTGGTGGTGGTGGTGGTGGTGGTGGCGGTGCGGCGCGGTGGTGGCGGGCGGATGGGCGCGCGAGAAAAGGCCCGCGCTGGGGCGAGAACGCCATCCTGAACGACGGAGGCCAAACACCGATCCGAAAATGAGGCCCACGCTGCAGCGGGAGCACGATTCGGAACGATTCGGGAGCAGAAATGAGGCCGGCGCCTCAACGAGAGCAGCATTTTGGGAAAAAATGACGCCGGCGCCTCAGCGAGAGTCGTTTCCCGGGATTTCCCGGGCATCCTGTGTAAAAAAAACAATACGCGGAAGGTGCGCGGCCATCACCCGGACGCCATCAGGGGAAGAGGGAGAGAATTTTCATATTGAGTAATTGTGGAGGAGGAGGAGGAGGAGGAGGAGGAGGAGGAGGAGGAGGCGGGAGGGAGGGAGGGAGGGAGGAGAGGACGCGGGGCGCTGCGCTGTCTCTTCAAAACGACGACCCCACGCCGCAGGATGGCTGGGAAAAACTGTCGTTCCTCTAAGAGGCGGAGCGGCCTTTCATCTATTCTCGTCGTTCTCATGGCGAACGCACTGCCGCGCGACATGTCGGGGCCTATGCTCGGGGCTGGTTCTGCCGCCCACATTGACGTCGATCCACCGGGCCCCCATTCGCCCCTTCTTATACCTTCCCAACGCGCCCCTGTTTTCACATCCCCGCAAACGCCATGTTCCATGAATTGCGTTGCTCCTGCCCTCCATCCTGGATGTCATGGTGCGATCGTGGCTTAACTCTGACCCGGCAATCTCATCGCATGCCTGTGTTTGACCTTGTCCACCACGATGCAAAACGAATACATATTGCCGGGCGAGTGGGATGACATGCCCGCCCCCCCCCCCCCCCCGCGGGCGCCGCGTGTTCGCGGTAACTTTAACAAGTTCCTGCGACCGCATTCGCTGCGCCTCAATGCATGTGGCTGCGCGCCCGCTATGGGTGAGCACGCGAACGTCGTGCCTGTGTCTCTGGGCCATCCTGTGAACGCTCACCTCCTTTCTTCCCCTGTGATTTCAGTGGCTCGCCTGTTTCCAATGAGTGGCTCTCAACGGATGCATTTACTTATTGCCGGGACTTGCTTACCAGGTAACATGGGCCCCCGCGCGCCGCCGCCGCTGCTGGCCCAGTTGACATCTAATGCGCACCCCGAAAGATGCGCGCACGCCGTGCCCACATTATCCTCTGCTCGTCGGCTTGGTGCGACGCCCGCTGCCCTATCCGGAGAGCGCGCGTCGCTCGCGCGCGGCCGCGCCGTTTGCTGACCCGCCCCGCGCAGTCCAACGAACTTCCTGGTTTCAAACACTTATCGAATCACTTGCGTCTCGGGTCCTACCACCCAGTCGATGAAGTCTTCGGTTAAAGCATGCACGCGGAGACCCTGCCTCCGCTCGCACATGCTCTCGCCCTCGCCCCAAACCTAACATTATGGGATTGTCCGCGGGCAAGTCATCAGGGCATGCTTCCCCGCTCATCTAGCCTGGCCCCGTTTCAACAGCCGTCGCTGTTGAATGGCGCACGCCTGGCGCCAGCGACGGCGCCGCGTCTTGATTCGTGAATTCGCTAATCCAAATCTGGCCCGCTCAGCCCATTCAACCCCTATCTCTGGTTCTCCTACTTCCCTCCATTTGTTAAACAAATACTCGCATTTCGCCTGCGCCGCAAGTGGTCGCGCGGCAACCTCTTCTCTCCAGGCGCGTCTTGCCCACTATTTATGCCCTCACCTGGGGGCTGGTCAGGCGCGCATCGCGTCGCCCCCAGGGCCCGATGCTGTCGGATGGCTTCGTTGCCCCTAAACGCCCGTGAGTCGCATGCCTCCGGGGCCCCCAACACGCGCGTCGCCGGTTGCCCCCCCCCCCAAATATGGTGTTCATTGCCCGAGTGGAAGCTGGCGATAACCCTGCCTGGATGTTCGGAATGTCCTGGCCTCCTGACCCTTCGATCACGCGCGCTCGAAACCCCGCGACTCGCGACTACTGCCCCGCGCCGCCCCAGACCAGCGCTTCGCGCCCATAGAATTTCAGAGAAGGGGGCATGGCTCAGAAATTCCGATCTTTGAGCTTGAACACGCCTGACCACTATCGGCTTCACACCGACGATCCTTGCCAGCGCCGGGCCCGCCCCCGCTCCGACTTCGCATCCTGCTACAATCGGGCCCGGCTGACATGGCAGACCCGCTCGCGCCGGTGACCCGCGCGATGCCCCAGCGCTCGTGGCCCACGCGATGCCCCATCACTCTGCCTCGCCCCCCCCCTCAACCTGAACTCCCTGGACTGGGCCGCCCCCGCCGGGGCCCCGAATGGTTCACTGGCGGACATCATGCAGACTTCAATATACAACTGTCTCATCTCGCCGGCAAATTCCCACATAACTTGTCTTGTTCTGCGCGGCGAGGCACGTGGCGCTTCCACCGAAACTGAGCCGCGCCCGCTGCATTTCCACCCTCCACTGACTTCGCGCGCGGTTCTCTTCGGTCCAGCATGAACGACGACTGGCGGCGCCCGAGGCGCTTAGCAAGAAATCGGGGGATGCTTTTATCCGAGCTCTTCCTTGCACTTGCGGTCCACTGCGCTCGCCTTTGTCCCAACATGCCCTTGCGCGATTCTGCTGGCGTCTTCACCTTCGCCGCTTGCCTGTTAGGCTCCGTTCCATCTGGGCCGCGCGACTTCAACTCCCGCGCTTAAGCCGCGCGAAACTTTCACCGCTTCTCTGGGGGCAGCAATCGCCGATTCACCATCACTTTCGAAGGCGACACGCGCATGGCCAGCGACCGCGGCCACGTCGGCCATGGCCCGAATGGCCCGCGGAGACGACGAGCGCTCCTGCCTCTAACTCCCCGAGCATGTGGCTTCGGACTCTTGCGAAGGTCGCCCTCTAACGCGGCGGGGCCTCTGGCTTTGGCGACGAATGTGTGCGGCGTCGTGCGCGTGCACTTCTGCTTTGCTCGATTGTCGATCGCAGCGTTCCTCCGCGCCCTCGGCGACGAACAGACCCTTCGCGTCGCTGGACTCGCCGCCCGCGCCCGCGGCGTCTCATTCATCGTCGACCCCAGAGATGACAAGCGCCTGCTCGGGACTCGCGGGCATTCGCGGATTTCACGGAGCATGTCCTCCGCCAGGGTTTACTGGTCGGAAACTGGCGCTTTCCCGAGCCTCCTGCGCCGGGCCCCCCTGTCCACTGAGGTTTGGCGCCCGCCGGCGCTCTCGCATTCGACCAGGGCGCCCCCGCTCCGCCGCGCGCCGCGGCCTCGAAGCCGCGCGCCCCGCGCAGCTGCCGGGCCGCCCTGTCCCATTGCGACTTGAACCATTCCGCTGCGATTCCGGACCGTTTATCTTGCTGGGCCTACAAGTTCTAACGTCAGCCGCCGAGATCGGCGGGCTAAGTTTGTTTCCCTCGTCAATGTCCGACCGCGATTCTGTGGCCATGATTCTTAGTGGCCGTTCCACTTGCCGCGCCAGAGGTCACTGAACGCGCATTCTGGGGAACTGATCGAAAATGTGATGGTTTAGCAGAAAACAAAGTTGTGTGTGAAACATGACAATAGCGAATCGTCATGATTCAATGAAACATACAACTAAAACATATCCGAGCCTAGACCTGTGCATGATCTGCCCGCAATTAGCGCGCCCCCCGGGGCACGCGCCCGCGCGTTTCGCGCCGCGCTGGCCCGAGGGTCGCGGCCTTCATAGCACGGGCGCGGCATTCGCGAAGTACGCTGTGCATCGGATGGCGGCGACGCGCGCGTGGCTGACGCGTTGCGCCCCAGCGTCTTCATATCAAAGGCGCGCTGCGCTGGCGCAAGTGGAACGCGCCGTGCGCGCGCCGCGCGCCGCGGACAAAGCAAACCGCGCAACGCGATGGACGCGCGGGCGCCTCCGGATGCAAACGATTGCCGAAGGGACAATGCAACGGCGCCTTCCGCGAAGATTGCCGCCCGTTCTCTCGCCTCGCAACGCAGCCGCCGCAACGGCGTCGACGCCGCACGCGGCGCGCGCCGTTGTCGATCAGCGCCGCGTCTTCCAGCGTTGCGCTGGCGGCGACAGTCGGGGCGATGCCGAGGCCCGCAGCGCGTGACTCCGGGGCGAGGGGGCAGATCGAGGGCGGTCGGCATCGCGGACCGCGGGCGGTTCGTTCCGCGAAATGAAAGGGGCGCGGTTTGGGGCGATCAGGGCGAAGGCCGAAGAGATGGAGGAGGATCGAGATCAAAAAAAAACACGCGAGATCTCGCGAGAGGGCCGAGAACGAGGAGACGGGTAGAAAGGCGAATCATTTCCAGTGACAACAGGATGCCAGTCCCGCGTGCGCCTCCGCCTCCGCGCCCCTCGCGGGGTGCGACTTGTCGCGCGAGCGCGATCGGCTCGCAGACCCCCCCCCCCCCCCCCGCATCAACATCTCCATCCCGCCCGCCGATGTGATATCCCCTTCTGCTCCTAATCGCAGCCACCAACAGGGCTCCGATCGCCGGGGCCGAATTCGCCCCTGGCTCGGAGCGCGACCGCGCGCGCGGAGGAGGGGTGGAATATGCGTTTGCGCTCGCGTCATATAGCTTGCATACATATAGCGCTGCGCCCCTCAACTCGCCCGCGAAGCCCCAGGCGCCCGCCGCGGGGGGGCGTTTCTGCCATCGCCAAAAGGGTCTAGGACGACGATTGTGAGAAAAGAAAAAAAGCATGGCGCTACGACTCTGGCGCCCCAGCCTCGGAGGCCAGGGGGCGCGGGCCCGAGACCGCGCGCGAGGGGGGGGGGGGGGGGCGAGGGCGGCCCGAGATCGAGACGCAGCAAGCGCGGGCAGGCAGCGCATGCCTGTGATTTGCGAGACGCGAGGCAGTCGATGGGAGATGGGGATCGAGGGTCGAGCGTCGGCAAAAATTAATGCGAGGATCGAGGGCCGAGGGGGTGGGGGAGGGGGTCGACGATCACGGGGGTCGAAGACCGACGGCGAGGAGATGGAGTTCGAGGAGGGCGAGGGCGCAGAAGGCGCGTCGCGAGGAGAGGAGGAGGACGGAGGAGGGAGGCGGGGAGACTAGAGGAAGAGGACGGAGGAGGGAGACTAGAGGATGAGGAGAAGGGGGGAAGGTGGAGGGCGGGGGGGGGTCAAGGAGCGGAGCGAGGAAGGGGGGGGGGGCGGCGACTGCGCCCCCGCCCTCGAGGAGCGGCCTTGCCGCGCGGGGGGGAGGTGCGGGGGAGGCGGCGGCGCCCCCCGCCCTCGCGGCGACCTCGCCGCGCGGGAGAATCGATGATGATGGGGGGGCTCGGGGGCGGAGGCCCCGGCCCTCGCGGGGCGGCCCTGCCGCGCGGGGGGATCGACCAGCTCTGGCCCGCGCGCGGAGAGGACTCATCAGGAAACTGCCCCTTTTCGCAGGGTCGCGCGGACCGCTGCCAACAGACCGTTTCCGATTGCACAGGGTATGCTTCGCCTGATGGCCGCGACTGGAGTCCGCCGCGCATCGGCGACGGCGCGTCGCCGCGGGCGCGCCCCCCGCTCCTGCCGCCCCTTGCGGCGCCCCCCCGCCTCTTCCTCCAACCTCGCCTGGGAGCCCTCCCCATCCTGCTTCGCAGTCGGGCCGCCCGCTTCGCCCTCCACCTCCCCGGCAAGGTACGGCGGGGTCGGGTCGACGTCGGCAGCGCGCTGGATCGAGCGCGGGGGCTCGTTGCCAGCGGGCGCCGCCGCCGATTTTGGCCACCGCCGACAGGCGCAAGTCGAAGGTGCCCTTTCCGCACCCCCCCCCCCCCCCAAGGCCATGCCGAATGCGGCAACGCGCGGCGACGCTCGGGCGGCGCCTGGAAGCGGCGGGGGCCCAGAGACCCCGCGGGCGGCGCGGAATCGAAATCGCGCGGCGATCGCAGGAGAGGAAGCCCCGCCAGACTACCCGCCCAAGCCAGCGGCGGGCGGCTCGACACCGCGCGCAAACGCGCGGGGCAGCACCGCGCGCGCGAAGCGCGCGGGGAAGACACTGCGTCAACGAAGACATTCCTGAGCCGACATCGGCAAGACGAGGCGACGCGCGCGCGGCGCACGGGGGTGGCGGGCGCCCGCGGGCCCCGGGCCGGCGGGGCTCGCGAGGCGAGGGCGGGCGGGCACCTGCCCCCCGGCCCCCATCGGGCCAGCGGCGGGCGCGCGGCGATTGCGAGCCGTTGCGCGAGGCGGAATTGCGAGGGGGGCGCGCGGGGCAAGGCGCAGGGCCAACTGGAAACTTGCCGAACCGCGAACGGCAAAGCGCGGCGACGCCACGCGTCGCGCCGGGGGCCCGCAGATGGGCCGCAGGTTCGCGCCTGGGTCTGGCGGGCTTCGCGAGGCGACGGCGGGGGGCCCCCCCGCCCGCCAGGCTGCCCGTTCGGGCCAGCGGCGGACGCGCCGAGACACGCCCTGATCGTGCCGCCTCCGCTGTTCCGTTCGGGACAATTTGAATGTCCTTCGGCGTCGCGCACTTCCCCGCGGTTTTCCGTCGTCGGTGTTGTCGTCGTCGTCGTCGTCGCGGTCGCCGTCGTCGTGGTCGCCGCCGCCGCCGTCGTCTCCGTCTTTGTCGTCGTCGTGGTCGTCGTCGTCGTCGTGGTCGTCGTCGTCGCGATTGTCGTCGTCGTCGTCGTCGTCATCGTCGTCGTCGCCGTCGTCGTCGAGATCGCGGTCGTGGTCGTGGTCGTCGTCGCTTGTCGCCCATCGCCAGTCGTCGTCAATCATCGCCCTTCCTTGCCCCCCCCCTGTGTTCCCCCCGCCTCCCTTTCGCTGATTAGCGCAATGCGCGCGGGGCCCCCGGAGCCCCGCGGCCCTCGCAGGTTGCTCGAAAAATCTCGCACCCCATGAACAAGAAAATTTGATGTACGTTGGCCCTCGGGATCGCAGCGGCCGCGGTTGCCGTGGTCGTCGCGGCCGTCGTCGCCGTCGTCGTCCATCGTCGCCAGCTGTCGCCTTTCCTCGCCCCGTTCACCCCGCCCCAATTATTTCGCCCCTCCCCCACTACTCAACATAATCCGCGCGGGTTCCAGGAGTTCGGGGGTCCCCGAAGCTGCCTCGCATGATTCGCTGCGTGGAGCTCGCATACGTGCATCCCATACTCCCATCGCTTCTCGCTGAAGAAGTACGTCCGTGAGCATCTGGGAGCGGGATCGAGTCGGCGCGGGCGACGGCCGCGACAGCGACGACGGCGATAGCGACGACTTCAGCGATTGCAGTGGGCATTAACCAGGAGAGATGGGGGGCGGGGGAATTGAACGTGGAAAAGCGAGTGGGCACTGGACCACCAAAATAATAAGTGAAACAAAACATACAATCATACTTGATCTGAGCGTGAATAAATCTGAATGCGAAAAAACCGGGGCACGGTTGAGCCTGAGTGTCAGCGACTCCACGAGAGAGTCTGAGTGCGTCTGGGTCTGTGAATGCGCAAACCTGAGCACGCGCGCGCGCGGGCGATCGAGGTTCGAGGATCGAACGTCCAGGCTCGAAGTTCGCGGACCGAGGCCTTGGTGCGTCTGTGGGCGGCGCGGCACCTCCTGGGCCCCCGGGGGGATCTAAAGGCCCCCGCGGACCCCTGGGGGGCCCCGGGGGGCCCCGCCCCGACGCCTCCGAAAACCTCGGTCAGCCCACTTCCCCCTGGGAGACTTTCGAGGCCCACGCCGTCCGCGCTCCTCTGCCCCCTCGGGGTGACTCTCGGGCCAGAGGTCGGGCTTCTGCCGGCCGCTCGAGACGCCCCAGGCGCCCCCGTTCCAAGCGGGGGAGGGGCCGGGGGGGGGGGGCAGCAGCAGCAGTTGCAACGCGGTCAAAAGTACCCGCGCAAGGAGGCCCCCCTCGGCCGCAACAGGGGGCAGGGAGCTCCTCCGAAGGCCCCCGCGCCACCGCCCACGCGCGTCACGCGCGCCCATTTCGGCGCACCCTTCACGCGCTTCGCGGCCCCATCAGGAGCTCCACCGAAGGCCCCAGCGCCGCCGCCCGCATGCGCCACGTACGTCCATTTCAAAGCACCCCTCACGCGCCTCGGCCTCCGCGCCAATGCCCGCGTGCGTCGCGCGCGCCCATTTGGGCGCACCTCTCGCGCGTTTCGCGGCCCCACAGGGAGCTCCGCCAAAGACCCCAGTGCCGCCGCCCGCGCGCGTCACGCACGCCCACTCCGGCACGCCCCTCGCACGCTTCGTGGCCCTCTGGGGAGCTCCACCGAAAGCCCCGGCACCACCGCCCGCATGCGTCGCGCACGCCCATGTCGGCACGCCCCTCACCCGCATTGTGGCCCCATAGGGAGCTTCACCGAAATCTCCAGCGCCACAGCCCACATGCGTCACCCACGCCCATTCCGGCTCACCCCTCACACGTTTCGTGGCCCCACAAGGAGCTCCACCGAAGGCCCCAGTGGCTGCGTTCGCATGCGCCCCTCGCACCCATTTCGGCACGCCCATCACGCGCCTCGCGGCGCCATAGGGAGCTCCACCGACGGACCCAATGGCTGCTTTCGCATGCGCCTATCGCGCCCATGTCGGCACACGTTTCACGCGTTTCGTGGCCACATGAGGAATTCCACCGACGGCCCCAACGGCTGCTTTCGCGCGCGCTCACCGGACGAATTGCGGCACGCTCCTCGCGCGCTTCGTGGTCCCATAGGGCGCTCCCCCGAATGCGGCGCATGCAACGACGGTGCTCACAGCTGCATATGGTTGCGCCCTTCGCTCGGCTATTTTTGGGTCTCTATGTTTCAGAGACAATGTTGGTTTGCTCGACTTAACCAAAACCCGGATAGCAGGGCCCCCGAACACCGTGGACAGGCCTGGCGAAGCATGCTGGCAGGACCAGGAGAGATATTGTTGTCGTCGTTGTTCGCGTCGTTGATATTCTTAGTGTTGAGAGTGCTGCTGTTGTTGCTGATGTTGTTGTTGGTGGTGTTGCTGTCGACTGTTGGGGTGCCGTTTGTGTTGATGGTTGGGTATTTGCAGGTGGCGCGTGTAACGGTGTTGTTGATGCCATGGTTGTTGATGTTGATGCTGTTGGCGTAGTTGTTGGTTGTGTTGTCGGCGTTGATAGCTATAGTATGGTCGTTGGTGTTGTAGTTGTTGTTGTCGCTGCTGTTGTTGGTGCTGTGTTTTCCTACGCCGCTGAGGCCTTCTGCGCCGCGCACGGCCACGCAGCAAATCATGGCAACTGAAGAAGCAGCTAGACAACAAACTGCCGCGCAAACGAAGTATCATAGCATGGACCACTGAGCGGTTGGGGACAAATCCGTCGCACCAGCGTCCTCGCACCGAATGCGATGCAAACTTCCTAACGCGAAGATGGCGATCTTCCGAGCCTAATGCGCGCCTCTGCAATGCGTCCCAGACGCGCCCAACTGACGAACAAGCAGAGCCTCTCGGAATGATCTCCCGCGGGGTTCGCGGCCCAGCGAGCGCCGACCTTTAGCCGGCTGGGAACAAACAAAACATGCTCCTTCTGAGTATTGGCGGCCGCTCGGCCGAGAGGCACTCTGCGCGGGCGGCCGTTCGAGCTCGGACAGCAGCGGAGTCGGGGTCGCCGAGAAATCCGGGAGGGGGGGCGGCGCGCCAGCAGCCTCCAGAGCGGGCGGCAGAGCGCCCACTTGAGCACCGCGGCCTCGCCGGCCGGGCCCCAGTAGCTGCGCGGCGCGTCTCTTGCGAAGACCCCCGACTCCGACAGATCGCCGTCTGCTCAGCCTCCAGAGTGGGGCGCCCCGGGCTTCAGCGACGCGCCCTTCTCGCCCTTGTCGCAGACGGGCCAACTCGCGCAGGAGATGACGCTCTCCTTGAGGAAGCTCAGCCAGGCCCTGGCCGCGCCCAAATCCAGCACCCCGTCGCCGTCGGCGGAGGCCCCCGACTCCGTCGCGAAGAGGGCCGCGCCCTTGTCCAAGGCCTGCTGGGCTCTGTCCCGCAAGTCTTGGCCATTCGTCGCGTTGTAGAAATGGAGAGCGTAAGCGATGGCCCCCCCGCTCACGGGATCGCCGGCCGCCTCTTCAACGCGCTGCGACCACAGGCCGGTGACGAGGATGGCAGGGTTGCCATTCATCCCGCAACCACCTCACCACGTCGTCGTTCCAGAACTGGCCTATCCACTGTCGTCCCAGAACTGGCCCATCCACTATTGCTGTTGTTGACGCTGTTGTTGTTGGTGGTGGTAATGGGTTCTTTCCTGCGTGTTGCTGCTGATTATGGCGTTGCTGCTGTTGCTGTCTTCGACCTCGGCGGCGAGAACAGAGCCCACCGCGCGGGCAATTGAGTGTGGATCATAGGCTGAAGCCATGTTCTTGATCATTGCGACTCCCTCCCATCCACCTCCCGTCATTGACCTCCCTCCTCTATCATCCTCCATCTCCTCTCATCCCTCATCTATAAATAGAAACGTTTCGCTTTAACTGGGTTGCAACATCGCCAATGATGTTATTGGGCCTGTCCGGGTTCATGGCGAGGTTCAGGTCGGCTGATAGGGTAATGCCCGTTACAGCCCATCACCCTGGCGCAACCCTCTGAATTCGCCCCCGGGCTCCACTCGCCCCGTAGAGCTCATCAGTAAAGACGCGCCACCGATCACCATGTAACTTATGTATCAGTCCTACGCTTATTTCAAATTGAGATTTGTTATCGCCGTCGTCTTTTTTGGATTGAGTGGATTGGGTGTACTCCGACACAGCGGACCTTCGTTTCACGGCCCCTTCCATGCCACCATAATCTTCGCCGCGATACTTCCCGCCCAGCATGTCTAGTTTAACAATCGGATTATTGAAAGCTGTTCGGGAACTGAGGCTAACTAGCGCCAGCACTGATACATTCTTCAGTCGCACTCCCAGAATCTAGCTATGTCCCCCCGGACGCCTTAAATTGCTGCGCGCCAATTCTGCCGGCATCTTGGTCACATGTTCAATCGCGCGCATTCGAGCGCCAACTAATCCCTTTCAGCGCTTACTTCGAATATGCTGGTTGTTTGTCTCACCTTCCGCATGCATGCTCAGATTAACCACGCTCACCACTTGTGAGTTCATCCTCTGGGCCATAACCAATAGCCTTCTTCGTTCCAAGCGGTTCTTACACCCGCTGACTTCTGCCGCCCGGTGAACTCCCTCATGCCATCGTGAACGGCTCGCAAGGCCGCTTTAGCATTATAATAATCCTGACCGTAGTAGGCCAGGTCGCCAAACTCGGTGAGGCGCGCCAGGTGCAGGTTAAACCAATGATTTCTGTCTTGCTGCATGTTTAACTCCAGTGGGTGATCGCCTGCTGCAGCTGGAGCAGCAGCTCTGGCTTCTGCGGTTGCCGGCAACCTCGCCCCGCCACCATGCAAACCCTGGGGAAGAATTGCGCGCCATGCAAACCCTTGGACAGAATTGCACTGGAACTACTCGATGCGTTCATCCCGCGGGTAAGGGAGCGTGGGCTCCACAGGTCGAATATTTGAGCCAAGCCGCGCTCTTCTGACAGATTTCTCTCGCACCCCCTCTTTCCCCCCCTGGTCAGGATGCGCGCGGGCGGGCTGGCAAACCTCTGCAACTGACGGTTTGTCGCCGCCGGCGCCCCCTCCCGCGCGCCCCCCCGCCCGCGCGCGCCATCCGAACGTTCTGCCGAGGAGAAGGGAACGCGAAATTGAAAACGAGGGCAAAGCGATGATGCTACAGGACGAAGAATGCGATTCGAATCGAAGAAGTGCCAAGACGATCGCGAAACAAGAGCCTCCCTGGCGGGCAAGCGGGCTGGGCCAGCGCACAAGCAAGAGAGGGGCGTTCGAACGGAGGCTTCCAAACAAATATGAAGCTTCGCTGGAAACGGACTACGATGGCCCCAACGATCCATCGCAGCGCGCTGCATGAACCTTGGACTCGAAGCGAGTGCAATGACGAGCACAAGAGCGTACATAATGAGAAACACCTCGCAGTTTGTTCAGCAACTAACGCAAGCACCAATGCCAGCGAACAGCAAAAGGCACGAGGAACGCGATGCGATGCGACCACCGTTGCGGACAGCGCCCGGGCCTAGAGCAGACCAGGCGGGCGAGGCCATGGCCACTAGGATCTGAGGTGTCTGGATTCACGCAATGCGAGACATGTGAAGAGTTAAGAGGAGAGGGAGGGATGAGGGAGATAATGTCCTTGGTGTCGTTGTCGGCCCAGGTTGGGCGAGATTGCGTCATTGGTCTGGGTCCCGGGTGCTGGTCGACGCGAGGTCGGCGAAGTGGTGCTCGAGCGCTGTCCATGCTTCGGTGTCCTGGGATGTTTGCGTCCATGTGATGTCGTTCGGTTGTCCTTTCGAATGGGCTTGCGTGGGCGGTCGGTGGAGGTCTGTTCTGCGTTGAAGTAAGTAAGTGGTGATTTCGTCGTCCCGGCGCTTGTTTTGGCCACCGTGCTGCCTGTGTCCCCGCTGGCGCGGGTTGAGGACTGGGTGCCAGCGCGGCACTCGCCATGTCCACCTCGTCCAGCCGTGGTTTGCGACTCGTGAAGCCACGCGCCAGACTTTCCGCTTGTGCAGCGTCTCCCAATTGTCGATGTGGTGGAGGTTTATGGGGTGCTCTGCGCGTCGCGTCGCTCGCTGGGTGTAGTCGACCCATGGTTTCATTTCGTCTGCGGCGGTGCTGTCTTCGCCGTCTTCGCCGTGCTTGTCAGGCGTGTCATGCGCACCGCGCTGCGATGGGTTGCTGTCTGCGTCGTCGCTAGTGCCATTGTGCTTCGTTGTTCGCGCCGTCGAGATTAGATCCCTGGTCGCTGTGAGGGCCGGCTTCTGTTGTCGTGCGTCTCCGTGGCGGTCTGATGATCATGCGAAGCATGCGTCCTTGTGTCCGTCGTAGATGCTGCCGTAGAGGCTCCGCGAGGGTCCACGTCTCTGCTCCGTATAACGCTGTTGGTGCGACGATGCGGTTGAAAAGTCGGAGTCGGTGAGCCAATGGGTAGTCATTGCTGGTCAGCTCCTGCTTGCGAGAAGTGAATGATGCCCATGCAGCTCGCGTGCGGTGGTGGATTTCCGTTCCCATCGGTTCGTGGATGCTGATCGAGTGGCCGAGGTATTTGATACTGCCCTCGTACGGAACGATTTCTATATCCATGTCGTGGAAACGTGCTGTGCGTGAGCTCCCCCTTCCGGCCCTTCTCGCCTGGTTGCTCAGTATTTTGGTTTTGCCCGGGTGTAGTTCGAGCCCGCGTAGCCTCGTCGCGCGCGCAACGTCGTTACGCATCGCTGTCAGGCGCGGGGGAGTTTGGCTGGTCAGGAGCACGTCGTCGGCGAAGCGTAGGTTGATCAGCGCGGCGGCGCTCGTGGATCCCAATTCAACTCCCTTGCTTTTTTTGCTGCGATTCGGAAACCAGCGGTCCAAGGATGCATTGTAGAAGAGCGTTGAAGAGTAGGGAGCTGAGTGGGCCTCCCTGCTTCGTGCCCCGCAGGAGGCTAACGGGTCTGCTGCTGACGTCTGCCCTCACCGTGTCTGTCTGTCCCTCATAGAGCTGTTGGAGTAGTGCGACGTATCCAGGTTGGACCCTTTGCGCCTTCGGTGCTGCCCATATGCTCTTGTGCTCAACGGAATCAAAAACTTGTTTGAAGTCAAGTGCTGCGACCCAGAGGTTTTGGCCACATTCGTTTGCGCACTCGCGCAATAAATTTTAGGTAAAGAGGTGGGCAGTGGTCGAGTAGCCTGGTCTGAAGCCTGCCTGGTCGGCAGTCTGGTGTGAGTCAAGCGTCGGTTCTAGCCTTTTGTGCAGTAGTCGGCTGCAGAGCTTGTGCAACAATGGCATCGTGCAAATGGGGCGGTAGTTTTGTGGAGGCGCGAGATCTCCACTTTCTGTTATGACTGCGATGACTGCGCTCTTCCAGCAGGCCGGCGGCGGGGCTTCGCGCTGCAGGATCGCGTTGTAGAGGTGGAGAAGTGCACCTCTGAGTTCCTCTGTGCCTTCTTTGAGCATCTCTGCGCGGAGGCCTTTCGTGTCTGGGGCTTTACCAAGCCGAAGACCTTTGATCGCCTTGTTTAGCTCTTTCGGTGTGAAGGGTGGGAGTCGGTGAGTCTGCTGGTCGCTGGTTGGTCGTAGGTCTGCCAGTCTTTTGGCCGGCGGGCGGGGGTCGGTCTGCTGCTCTGCTGGTCGGTCGGTCGGTCTGGCGTGCGGTTTGCTGATTTGCCGGTCTGCTGGTCGGTCGGCGGGGTCGTCGTTTGGTCGTTGTGGGAGTCGGTGGGACTGCTGGTCGGTCGGTGGTAGTCGGTCTGCCAGTCTGTTATGGCGGTCGGTGGTCAATCTGCTGATCTACTGGTTGGTCGGCCGGCGCGGCGTTCGGCCTGTTGGTTTGCTGGTCTGCTGGTCGGTCTGCTGGCCGGTGTGCTGGCCAGTGGTCGGTTGGGTCGTCGATCGGTCGTTGTGGGAGTCGGTGGGTCTGCTGGTCGGTCGGCGGTAGTCGGTCTGCTGCTCTGCTAGTCGGCGGTCGGTGGTCGGTCTGCTGGTCTGCTAGTTGGTCGGCCGGCGCGGCGTTCGGCCTGTTGGTTTGCCGGTCTGCTGGTCGGTCTGCTGGTCGGTGGTCGGTGGGGTCCTCGTTTGGTCGTTGAGGGAGTCAGTGGGTCTGCTTGTCGATCGGTGATTGTCGGTCTACTGGTCTGCTAGTCGGCGGTCGGTGGTCGGTCTGCTGGGCTACTGGTTGCTGGTCGGTCTACTGGTTGGTCTGCTGGTCGGCGGTCGGTGCGGTCGTCGTTTGGTCGTTCCGGCTGCGTCGCCGTTGTTGTCGAGTTGTACAAGTGCTCGTAGAACTCCGCGAAAACGTTCGCGATGTCTTGTCGCGTCGTGCACTTGCTGCCCTCTTTGTCTGTCATGCGGGTAATGAGAGTTCGTTTCCTTCGTGTTTTGAGACGCGGGATGCTCTTTAAATCTCTGAACTGCTCAAGTACGTTTGCTATATGGGCCCGTCGTCTCGTCCTCTTCTGTGCACGGATGTCTTGCTGTATACGTTTACTCAGCTGCTTGCGGGCGTGGTGGTCGTTATTTGGCGTCTGCTGCCGTTCAGTGAGTAGGTGGCCAGTCGTGCTGGTCCTCTGTCGGGTTGTTGGTTTGCTTGCGCACTGGCCGGGGTTGCACCGTCTCTGTCGCACCAAGATGAGTTTCCTGCGGTTGGCGGCAGCGGCTTCGACGATAATTCGCTGGATGTGTTCGCACAGTTCACTCGGGTCGGAAAGCAAGGTGTGCGGGCGTAAATGGGGCCTCTGCGGTCATGGTAAACTTGCGTGTTGGTGATAGTGCCGGTCGTTCGTCGTCGGTGCTGTCGCCGTTGCTGTCGTCGTTCGTCGTCACACCGTGGTCGTCCGCATATCATTGCGGTCGGTATCCGCATATCGACGGTAACAACCTAGTGGTCGGAGCCGAGGACGGTCCGGTTGTTGGCCTCTGCGTTGGTGCAGTGCCGGAGCATCGTGCGGTTCAGTACGTAGTCGACCTGCTTGTGATTGTCGCCGCTGCTATAAGTGATTTGCTTTTGCACTGGCTTGCGGGAAAAAAACATATTTGCAATAACACATCCCTCCTGGGCTGCCCAATGACGTAGCCACCTACTCCTCGAGGCTTGTTCCCCGAATCTATGGCGGCCAACATGTCTGGAAGTGGTGCTGTCGAAAATGTCGGCGGCGTCGTCTGCGTCTTCGGAGGTCATGGAAGACCCCACCTGTGCGTTTAAACCCCCTGCGAGTATCAAGTGATGTCGTGTCTTGGTGCTCTCTCTCTCTCTCTCTCTGAAGCTCGTGGATCATGTCGTACATGCGCTGCACGTGTGGGTCACTGTATCCCGAATGAAGAAAATATGCAACCACGAGTTGTAGTTGCTGCGTCCCTTTCTTCAGCGATACCGAGGCGAGTCTGGACGAAAGCGCTTGGAATCTCTGTATGTTTTTAACCCAACGTCGATGTATGATCAAAACAATTCCATGGCATGCTTGGTCATTACCAGGTCCGGCGAAGGCGTGCCCTTCCGAGGTTGTCCAGAACTCTTCGGCCGTTGTTCTCCACGTTTCGTTGATAAGGGCGAAATCCCAATGATCGGACTCGAACTCACTGATTATCTCGCTGACTCGGTCGTCTGTTGAAAGAGACCGGGCGTTTTTGTGAATGATTGTCATCTGTATGTGGTCGGTCTGCCCTGGTTGTTGTTGGTGCTGTGGAGGAGGAGGAGGAAAAAGGGGAGGATGGGAGGGAGAGGGCTGGTCGACGTTGCTGCTTGTCTGTGGTCGACGACGATTGGTGATGGACTTGCTGGTCGTCGCCGGTCGGTGCAGGTGGCGGTGGGCACTGCTGGTCGGTTGGGGTCGGTGTTGTTTGCTGTGATGTGGCTGTGTGGTTGTCGGTGGGCGCTGGTGGGCGTCGCTGGTTGGTTTGCGTCTGTGTTGCTTGTGGTGGCGTCGCTGGTAGGTCGAGTTCGGCGGAGTGTGTTGTGCGTGTGTGTGAAAAGGCGCGAGAAAAACTAGACATAAGGACACAATGTAGACACCATCCCCCGTTCGCGGCGTTCGAACGATAGCCAGGGTGGTTTGAGAGATACGTGACCGAACAGAAACATTGCATGTTCAGCCTTTCATCCCCAGCGACATTCAGGACCGAACCAAGCGGCAAGAGTTCGGATGCTGATACACTGTGCGTTCCCCATACCACACATGCTCCCCAAGGCGATATCTCCAAAACATGATAATTCATGTACGTAGACGTCCTTGTTGGGCCCCTTGACTACAACAAGAGCAGCTCCCGCGTGAGACTGCATCACGACATGTTCAATACTGGCGCGCTCGTCCGAAACATCTTTGCACATTACCAGAAAACCACGTTCTCTCATGGGGGCTCCCTTGAAAATCCCACTGGCCCTCTGGGCGTGGGTGGTTTAGAGAATTCTTGTCTTCTTTCTTCTAACAGTCCCTCCTTCCCCTGCAAGGAGGAGGGGTTGAATCACTGTTCCCATCAATGTACGCTTCCTCCCCTAGGCGACCGGCAGCCAACCAGGAACCATTATAACCCATGTTCACACACACACACCGTCCCTGACAAAAAAAACAATACAAAACGCACTCTGCCTCCACATTCGGAGCATGCGCGGCCAACCCGATGCGGCCCCCCCACCATCCCTGCTAAAAACAATACAGAATACACTTTGGGGCAAAGTCTTGCGTCATGTTCGTGAGGCCAGCGAGCACTTTGTATTGCTTTTGACCAGGACGGCGGGGGTGTCAGCATATTGCTTGCTGGGCGCAGGGCTACCATCCCTAACCAAAGGTCAGGTCAAGTCACGCCCGTGCGCCGGAAGGCGAGCCCATGAAGGGCGCAGGCGGTGGCAATCGGCAGCGTGCAATACACGCGCGCGCCACATTTAAGGAAAACAGTACGTGCGTCTAAAAAAGGGAGGACTCATTCACCTGGCCTATCGTTGTGATGGTGCGCTCGAGCGTGAAGCAGATATTTAGGTAGCAGTGTCAGACAGCAGGACGTTCGCACAATGTTTGCCCCTCTGTTGCTTTGGATCAAGACGCGGAGTGGAGAGAAGACATACTCCCTCACATGCACCTCGCGGCAAAATCTGGACCATGCGCGGCCGCCCCGCGATCACTGTCAAGTGGTTTTTGATAGGGGCTGCGGGGGTGGTGGCGGTTGGCCTGCTGTACGCAGGCCCACCAGACACAATGATGGGCATTGGTTGTCGACGAGGATCGTGGGGGACGACATGTTTCCCGATGTGTGCTGTCACGCGCGCAGGCGCACATGACACACTCTGCACGTGCCCCGAACGTGGCGCACCTGGCGCGGCAAGAATATGCGGCACACCTGGCGCACGCAGAGCACGTGGCGCATCTGGCGCACCAGGCGTGCCTGGCACGCTCGGGCCCCACGGGTGCCTGGCGCGCGTGGCGCGCCGCCTGGCATGCGCGAAGCACCTCGCCCCAGCGTCGCGCACATGGGGTCGGTGTTGGTTCCCAGTAGCTGCCCATCCAAAGACGGCCGCTGAACATGCTCAGGCTCGGGTGTTACTGATGTGTTGGGAGGACGGGTGGGAGTGAGCTAGACGGCTTGCTATCTAGGGGGTGTCTTGTTCCGCCCCGATACCTCCTCCCTTCGGCCTGGGAAAGGGGGGGGCGGGGCAGTTAAAGCGCCCAAGATGGCCCAAGATAGCTCTAAGGGGGCCTCCGAAAGCCCAAAATGGCATAGAAGATGCCCCAAGATAGCCGAACATGGTTCAAGCTAGCCTCCGACATGCCTCGATGACGCCCCAAGGCAGCCCCAAAACGGTTTCCAGTGCCCTTCGAGTCCTCCATGGACCCCCCCGAGCAACCAAAATGGTTCCAATACATGGGAAAACCCGTGTTTGTTGCCTTCTCACCGTTTCGCTTCAGATGGGCCCTGGAGGCCTGAAGATGGCCCTAAGACTGCCCAAGAGAGCCCACAGAGTGGCTCAAGAAAGCCCCAACACAGCTCCAAGAGCGCCCAAGAGCACCCCAAGAGTGCCCCAAGAGGGCCTCGAGACGTAGTGTTTCAGCCTCTGGGGCAGACCCCCCATAGAGCCATAAGAGGCCCCAAGCACGCCCCAAGATAGCACCCAAAAGGCCTCAATAATGCCCCAAGAGACTCCGCGAGGACCCTCTGAGACCCCCAAGATGGCTCCAAGAGACTTCCGAGGAAAACGTTTCCAAGGCGGTTGTTAGGCTGCAAACTTCTACACTGCCCTGATCAAGGCCACTCCCCTGGCGATCTGTTTCTGGCTGGGCTGGTGGGGATACTTTTTGTTCGCGAGCGACACGGAGCAACCGCGCGCCGTCAAAGAGAACCAATAGGGATACTTTTTGCTCGCGAGCGCAAGCGGGAGAGCCGCGCGCAGTCACAAGTCGAAAACTGGTGGGGATACGCGACGTGTCAAGAATTATTAGAAGATTGGGTTGCCAATGGGATCTGCGTCTACAGGGCCCCCCAAGTGACGGCCCTCGCTAATCCACAACAACGAACTATGCGGGCCACAATCCAGAAACCACCAGGAGTGGCACAGTGAGAAAAACAGAGAAAGACATGTACAACGGCAACTCTCACAAACAAGCACGTGCGAACCTTCTCCTCGAGTCAGCTCCCGCGACGGGTCCACGGCGCGCCAAAAAACATGTGTGGACAAGATGGGCTGAGGATGTGACAAAGTTGCAAGGATACAAGGGCACCCTTGCAACAGGCACTCCATCCTTAAGTGGACTTTCACTGCATGCCAGATCAAATTTGGCATGAAAGAAATGGGTCCTGAGAGACATGGGTCATGTATTCCGCGACATTACCTCGGACCAGCTCTTCATCCTGAATCGTCCTTTGACGGTCTCAAGGCCCGGGAAGGGCCCTGTGGAACGGAACCGGCGACAGACCTACAGGATCTGCTTCCCTCAGGATATGGTTGCTTCATGGCGAGAAGGTGCAGCCAGTTAGTCCCGATCGCACACTCCCCGCGTCCTGGTTCGCCAGGTCGCAGAATGCTCTTGCGGTCGTCGCCCGGTCGGCCGCAGATACCCCAGTGGACGTGCCTGGAATGAAGTCCTGGGCAGCGCGTTGCGAGCCCTGGTGCCCTCCTCCGCCTGCCAGCATCCCTGCTTGCACACAGCATGGCTGTCGCAAATGCCCGTCGTCTCGCATCAATGAGCAGAAGAAGAACGATGTTCCATTAACCTGGTTGCCACCAGGGACGCCTATTCCAGGGAGGCTGCCAAACTGATGCCCCTACGGTCCACGCCGTGCTACACGTGAACTTTCCAGCCGCCCTGGACAGGCGTCCCTGATGGCGGAACATCGTGATTTATGCGATTCTTCGTCCGCTATAATAAACGAGTTCCCTGATGCTGGCTCCACGGTGCTGCCATGGCCCCGCAAGCGCACACCGCCGCGCGCCCCTCCTGGGCATCTGTACCTGACTCCTCGGGCCCAGGACCCGAGAGAGCGTGGTGGAGAGGAGCACTGGCGCTCACGGCGGGGTCTCGGTGGCCGTGGCGCAGGCCGCGAACTGCCCCGAGAGGGACGCACAGTTTGAGGGCAGGTGTTGGGGCGGACGGCCCCCCACGCAAAGCCCCAAGAGGCACTCAGCCCACGCGGCCGCTCGCACGCGCTTCCACAAAGCCATGCGGTCACAGTCTTACCACATGAAGCCCTGGATAAGGAGCCCAGCGCCTTCACGGCCTCGGCTGGATCCAAATGCGCGAGGTGCGCCAGGGGAAGGCCGATAAAAGGATCCGAGAAAGAGCTGTTCGCGGCTGTCCTGGGGCTCTTTGTGGGAGCCGCTCTGAGGCCCCTCGAGGCTGTCTTGGGGCCTCTTGGGGCCGCCTCGGAGCCCTCTCGGCGCCCTTTTAGATCGTCTTGATGTCCTAGCTGCGGCTTTCTGAGACTGTGTTGACTTTGTTCTGGGCAGTCGCGGGCCCGACCGAGAGCCTTCGCAGAGACGTGTTGAGCCGCCTTGGAGCGATGCTTGGAACTTCGCCCATCATATGGGAAGATCCGACATTCAACAAACATCATGGTACACCGATGATTAATGCAACACATCATGTTAGCCAGCGTGGATCCCAAACAACAAGTTATAGCACTGTGGATGCGCAAGCCATGCTGCAATCATGCACCGTGGCGGAACGTCGGCAGCCCCCCAAAGCGCGGTGGACGGAAACGTGGCGGCAACGGGCGGCAACGTGGCGAAACCTCGGCGGATTCCCCTAAGCGCGATGGGTGGCAACGGGGCGGCAACGTGGCGGCACCTCGGCGGACCCCCCAAGCGCGGTGGGCGGCAACGAGGCGGCCACAGGCGGCACCGTGGCAAAACGTCGGCGCCCCCCGCAAGCGCGGTGGGCGGCAACGAGGCGGCAACGGGTGGCAACATCGCGAACCCTCGGTGGCAACGGGCGGAAACGTGGCGAAACCTCGGCGGACCCCCTGAGCGCGGTGGGCGGCAGCGAGGCGGCAACGGACAGCAACGTGGCGAAACCGTGGCGGGCCCATCCAAGTCCTTCGTGACCCAGGTACGAACCCCGAAGCGCAAGCTCTGCGCGTGGGTAAAGCATCCTGCATCTCCATGACCTCCTGGGAGCTTGCTGCTTGGAGCTTCCTTGGGAGTCTCGGGATCCTCTTCGGCCATCTGGGCACCCTCGCGGCCGTTTCGGCGGTCCTCGAGGTCGTCGTGGGGGTCGTTTGGGCTCGTGTTCGAATTCTCCATGCGCTTCCTCGGGCCGTACTGAGCACTCATCGGCCGTCCTGGGGCCCTGCTGGGCAGACGTGGAGCCAGGTGGGAATATCATGAGGCCCTCGTGGGCCGACTAGGGGTGATGTTCGGGGCTTCTCGGCACAGTGCTTCAAGAGCCTCATCTTGGAAACATCAGTGGGGACTCCTAGGGGAGTCATCGCACGAGGGGCCTTTTGAGATCGCTTTCACCCTCTTGGGCGCGTGTTGGGGCCGTCTTGGAGGCCTCTTGGGCCGTCATGGGGGCCTCCTGCGACGTCTTTGGGCCCATCGGACCAGGCTGACGGCGCTCTTGGGAGCCTCTTGGGCGGTCTTGGGGCGATCGCGGGGACCGAATGGCCCATCGTGGAACGTCAGAAACCCGAAAAGGCAATGAACCTAAAACTGCTCAATTATCGAACAAAACATCAATTACGTTTGCCTCGCTGTCTGCCGTCCGAGACCTCGCGAGGCCGTCTTGGGGGTGATTCAGGGCCCTCCTGGGCCACCTTGGCCGCTGTCTGATCACACTAAGAAGCGGTTTTGCCCCCCCCCCCCCCCTCCCTAAACAACGAGCCCAGCCCTGGCGCACACATACACACACACCACACATACACACACACACCACACACAAACACACACACAAACACACACGCACACATACACACACGCACATACAAACACGTGCACAGACACACATACACACGCACGCACGCACGCACACGCACACACACATTCATACACATATGCGGTCCAACTACACATCTCTCTCTCTCTCTCTCTCCCTCTCTTTCTCTTTATCTTTCTCTTTCTCTTTGTATGTATTGTTTTTTGTTTGTCTCTCTCTCTCTCTGTTTCTTTCTTTCTCTCTCTCTCTCTCTCTCTCTCTCTATATATATATATATATAGCACCACGCAATTGCGGATAAGAATGAGGGGGCGGGCGCCGATTGCTGTTGTAGAATCGGCGTGGGCCGGATCGGGGGAATGGGCGCATTGGTTTGGGAAAGCGCCTTCGTGCCATTCCGAATGGCACGAAGGCGCTTTCCCAAACCAATGCGAGCAAGCCCGCCGCAGGCGCCGATTTGCGTGCTCTGACAAGTTCAACGCGGGGGGGATCGCTGGTGGGCCACCCGGAACGAATTCAAAAACAGCCCGCCGCAGGCGCCGAAGTTTTGGCTTGTTCAGCGAACGTAGTTTGGGCCGCGGGTGGGCCGCGGGCTCTCCACCTCCACCTGGAAGGGATTCAAAAACAGCCCGCCGCAGGCGCCGAACATTTGGATTTGTACACTGAACGCGGTTTGGGTCGCAGGTTCTCCACCTGGAACGAATGCAGAAGATTTTGCTTGTTCAGTGAACGTAGTTTGGGTCGCGGGTGGGTCGCGGGTTCTCCACTTCCACCTGGAAGGGATTCAAAAACAGCCCGCCGCAAGCGCCGAAAAAATGGATTTGTACACTGAGCGCGGTTTGGGTCGCGGGTGGGTCGCACGTCTTCCACCTGGAACGAATGCAAAAGAAACCCGCCGCAGGCGAGAAAATTTTGGGTGGGTCGCGGGGTGGGTCGCGGGTGGGTCGCGGGTGGGTCGCGGTGGGTCGCGGGTGGGTCGCGGGTGGGTCGCGGGTGGGTCGCGGGGTGGGTCGCGGGTGGGTCTCGGGGTGGGTCGCCCGTGGGTCGCGGGTGGGTCGCCGATGCAAGGGAAACCCGCCGCAGGCGCCGAAGTTTTGACTTGTTCAGCGAACGTAGGTCTGGGTGGCGGGTGGGTCCTCCACCCCCACCTGGAAAGAATTCAAAAACAGCCCGCCGCAGGCGCCGAAAATCTTGATTTGTACACTGAACGCGGCTTGGGTCGCAAAGTTCTCCACCCGGAACGACTGCAAAAAAAACCCGCCGCAGGCGCCGAGGTTCTGGTTTTTTTCACTGAACGTAGTTTGGGTCGCCGGTGGGTCGCGGGCGGGTCGCGGGGTGGGTCGCGGGTGGGCCGCGGGTGGGTCGCTGGGTCTGTCGCGGGTGGGGCGCGGGGTGGGTCGCGGGTGGGCCGCGGGTAGGTCGCGGGGTGGGTCGCGGGTGGGTCGCGGGTGGGACAGCGACAATAACAAACAACAAGCCTCAACCACAACAACAACAACAACAACAACAACAACAACAACAACAACAGCAACAACAACAACAACAACAACAACAACAACAACAACAACAATCAGGAGGGGAGGGGCAAGAAGGAGGGAGGACGATGACTTGCGCTGCGAGTGCCGATCCAGCTTGCGCCATAGCTTGCGCCATGGCTTGCGCCAGCCACTCCAACACAGGTCAACAATAAGTTTCGCCATGGGTCGCGCAATAAACAGCGCCACGCACCACCCCCTTGAAAGAACATATCGTGGATACCCCCGCGGGTGTCACTTAAACAGGCTGCTGTCGGAGCAAAGAAGCTCGTCTGCCTGCACGAGGAGGCACCCACAGCACAAACCCACGGCCATGATGTGGTCCGGACGAAAAACCTCTTCGCGCTGTCGTTGCAAATTGCCCCTTACACATGACCCAAGCGAGTCTGGTGCCCGCGGTTCCTGTCGAAGCGCGCCGCCAAGAATGTGTGCACCACGAACGAAGAGCAAAGCGGAGGACGCTCCAAGGAGGGGAGGGGGGAAAGGAGGGGAGGAGGGAGAACGAGGAGGGACATGAACTGGTGTCAGAAATAAACTTCGTGGAGCCCTGAAAAGAAACGGGGTGTTGGGAGAGCGGGGCGGAAAGATAGTGATAAGTGCAACCGTGTCGAAAGGAGCGCGGGGATGTGGAGTGGATTGGGATGGAATGGACAAGAACATGGTCTCAGGAGGAGGAGCGGCAACGAGTGGAAAAGAGGAACCGGGAGGAGTGCGGAGGAGCGGGGGGCGCACGGAGGAATCTGGAGGAGGGACTGGGAATAATTTGGGGGAAATGCGGAATGCGAGCGGGAAGGGGTGGAGATTGTTGGCCCCCTCTCTCGCCGAAGGGCTGAGAGGGGGCAGCGCACGGCGACAGCGGGGCCACGACGGGCATGCATATGGGGCCACGACGGGCGCGAACGAGCGGGGGCCACGAAGGGCATTCGTACAAGGGGCCACAAAGGGCGACAGCGGGGCCACTGAGGGCAGCAAAGGGGCCACGAAGGGCAGCGAGAGGGCCACGAAGGGCGACAGCGGGGCTACGAGGGGCATGCGTATGAGGCCACGACGGGCGACTGCGAGCGGGGGCCACGAAGGGCATATAATGCGGGGCCACAATGGGCAGCGACGGGGCCACTGAGGGCCACGAAGGGCAGCGAGCGAAGGCGACCGCGGAACCAGTACGGGCAGCGAGGGGCATCGAAGGCGGGCGAAGGGCAGCGAGCGGCGACTGCAGTCCCTAACGGGCTGGTCGGGCGGGCAGGCCCAGACGGGCGGGTCGAGCGGGCGGGTCGTTGAAGCGCAAATTCGGCTTGAACCGCCAGGCAATATGTAGCGGGAGCGCGATTCCTCAGTGTCGAGAAGCGGCACATGGATAAATTGTGAAGAAGAATCAAGCGGGAGCCGCGATTCGGTGAAAAGTTGCGAAGAAGTCCCAAGCGAGAGCGCGATTCTTCAATAAATTGTGAGGAAGTATCAGGCGGGAGCCGCTATCCAGTGGTAATTTGGAAGGAATTCCCGAGCGAGAGCGCGATTCTTCAATAAATTGTGAGGACGTATTAAGCGGGAGCCGTTGTTGTACTAAACTGGGGGCCATCAGCACAATTTGACCCTCAAGACTTTCCCTGATAAAAAACAAGGTGCGAGCCCTGGGAAGGGCACTTCGATTGAAAAATCAATGTGCACCGGACGGGGGGGCTCAACAAAAATTATTCTTCAGAAGTGTGAGTTCAACAACCACAACAACAATAAGAATCCGCATCGCGGAATTCCACTTCAGCCGCGCACCCAGGGACAGTGAATGACCGTTCGGTTCAGCCCCCTCACTCTCAAATGATATGTGCAATCATGTTAGCGCCGGTCCGCGAGCACTGCAGAAACCAAACCGGCGCTCGAGCTCAACTCGTGCCGACGGATAAAAAACGCGGTTGGTCGTAGCGCTCCTGCGTCTGCGCTTCCCTAGAGTCTATGCGTCCATTGTTAGTGCACTGTGCACGGCAGCACTGATTTTAAGACTGTTCGTTCTCATTGGCCGGCGTGTCATTCCAAAATTCCATGGCCGTTCTCTCTTTCTCTCTCTCTCTCTCTTTTTGTTTCTCTCTCTCTCTCTCTCTTTCTCTAAATAGATACTAGAAACATCGCGCGCGTGCTTCGCGCACGCTCAAGTTCTAGCTAGGCTTGATCGGCTAACTCATGTAATATCATGTTGGTCGCTTCTCGCGTCCAGGGACTCCCTTGGAGGCCCTGCGCAAGCCTCGGAATCGTATGGCAGATATTCAACGATTTCAGGCCCTAACAGGCTACCTGGGTTCTTGTTTGGGAGGTGAGGGGGGTCTGAATAGTGGTCTGTTGTGCAAGAGTAGACCGGGGGCCAAACTTGCAGAAAAAATGAATCGTGGGACTCCCATTTTTTCCCAGTTCCTCGGTGCTGTTCGGCGCTGTTTTTTGTTCCCAACCATCCTGTGGTGTTGGGTCCTCGTTTTGAAGAGACGGTGCCCCGCGTCTCCTTCCTCCTCCTCTCCTCCTCCGCCTCCTCTCCCCTCCTATCATCCTCATCATCATCATCATCATCATCATCATCATCATCATCATCATCATCATCATCATCATCATCATCATCATCATCGTCATCATCATCATCATCATCATCATCATCATCATCATCATCATCATCATCATCATCATCATCATCATCATCATCATCATCATCATCATCATCATCATCGTCATTGTCATCGTCGTCATCGTCATCGTCATCACCCACTTCGGCACACCCCTCACACGTTTCGTGGCCCCATAGGGAGCTCCACCGAAGGCCCAGGGCTGCCGCCCGCATGCGTCCCCACACCCATTTCGGCACACCCCTCACACGTTTCGTGGCCCCATAGGGAGCTCCACCGAAGGCCCCATGCTGCCGTCCGCATGCGTCCCGCACACCCATTTCGGCACACCCCTCACACGTTTCGTGGCCCCATAGGGAGCTCCACCGAAGGCCCCATGGCTGCCGTCCGCATGCGTCCCGCACACCCATTTCGGCACACCCCTCACACGTTTCGTGGCCCCACAGGGAGCTCCACCGAAGGCCCCAGTGCTGCCGTCCGCATGCGTCCCGCACACCCATTTCGGCACACCCCTCACACGTTTCGTGGCCCCGCTCCACCGAAGGCCCCATCCGCATGCGTCCCGCACACCCATTTCGGCACACCCCTCACACGTTTCGTGGCCCCACAGGGAGCTCCACCGAAGGTCCCAGTGGCGCAGTCCGCATGCGTCCCCGCCACCATTTCGGCACACCCCTCACACGTTTCGTGGCCCCACAGGGAGCGTCACCGAAGGCCCCAGCGCCGCCGCCCGCATGCGTCCCGCACACCCATTTCGGCACACCCCTCACACGTTTCGTGGCCCCACAGGGAGCTCCACCGAAGGCCCAAGTGCTGCCGCCCGCATGCGTCACCTAAGCCCAATTCGGCACACACCTCACACGTTTCGTGGCCCCATAGGGAGCTCCACCGAAGGCCCCAGTGCCGCCGCCCGCATGCGTCACCCACACCCAGTTCGGAAAAAAAAAGCCGCAAAACGAAAGGAACAAAAACAGCCCTGTCGTTCCCAAGAATCACTGAGAGCCTCCCCTCCTGCTGCTGCCGCTCCACCTCCCCAGACATCCGATGTCATGATTTTGTTTCAATACGCGGCCCCCGGAAGTCCCGACTCTTTCCCCGGGACCGGTTTTTCATTCTGAGTCGTGTTTTTGTTACGCTCCTGGGGCTCTCCGAGGGCCTCCGGAGGCCGAAAACTGCGAAAACCTTTGTCGTGATTTTTTTGCGACGTCGGAGGTCTGGGTCTCCTCCTCCCCCTCTCCTCCGCCCTCGGGAGAGGCAGGACCAGCGCCCGGCGCGGCCCCCGAAAGTCCCGACCCTTTTCCCGGGACCGGTTTTTCATCCTGAGTCGTTTTTTTTTACGCTCCTGGGGTCCTCCGAGGGCCTCCGGAGGCCGAAAACTGCGACAATTTTCATCCTGAGTCGTTTTTTTTCGCTCCTGGGGCCCTCCGAGGGCCTCCGGAGGCCGAAAACTGCGAAAACCTTTGTCGTGATTTTTTCGCGATGTCGGAGGTCTGGGTCCCCGGGACCTTTTTCATCCTGAGTCGTTTTTGTTACGCTCCTGGGGCTCTCCGAGGGCCTCCGGAGGCCGAAAACTGCGACAATTTTCATCCTGAGTTGTTTTTGTTACGCTCCTGGGGCCCTCCGAGGGCCTCCGGAGGCCGATAACTGCGAAAACCTTTGTCGTGATTTTTTCGCGACGTCGGAGGTCTGGGTTCCCTCCTCCCCCCCTCCTCCTCCCTCGGGAGAAGCAGGGTCAGCGCCCGGCGCGGCTCCCGGAAGTCCCGACCCTTTCCCCGGGACTGGTTTTTCATCCGGGGTCGTTTTTTTTACGCTCCTGGTGCCCTCCGAGGGCCTCCGGAAGCCGAAAACTGTGACAATTTTCATCCCGAGTTGTTTTTTTACGCTCCTGGGGCCCTCCGAGGGCCTCCGGAGGCCGAAAACTGCGAAAACCTTTGTCGTGATTTTTTTTCGCGACGTCGGAGGTCTGGGTCCCCTCCTCCCTCCCTCCTCCCTCCTCGGGAGAGGCAGGACCAGCGCCCGGCCTCGGACCCGTCGTCACCTGGCCCCGCCTGTGCGGGGAGGCCCGCCGCCAGGTCCTCGGCCTCGTCGTCGTCTTTTCCTCCTCCTTCGATTTCTCGACGACTTCGAGTCGAAGTTGGAGGTTTGAGGTTCGGGGAGGTTTTTCGCCGTTTTCGGCTGCAGGGGGCCCTCAGCGGCCCCCGGGGCTGTCAAGAAATGACCCGGGGCTGTCAAGGAATGACCTCGGACCCGTCGTCGTTGGCGCCGTCGTCCTCTTCTCTCGTCGTCGTCGTCGCCGTCGTCGTCTTACGTCGTCGTCGTCGTCGTCGTCGTCGTCGCACTCCGCCACTGCTGTGGCTCAAGCCTGCGGCCGGGTCCCTCCACCGGCAAACGCCCTCGAGACGACTCCCGCTCGTTGCCGGGACTCCCATTTGGGACGACCGGCGCGAGTTGGGGGGACTCTCAGCGCTTCGGCGCCGGCGCGAGGCTTCATGTCAGTGAAGATGGAGGCGGACGCTGCTCTCGAGCTGTGCTGCGACATCTTGGCTTGTCGCGAGGAGTTCCCAAGAGAGTACGTATCCCTGCACGAGCTGCGGACCGCTGACGGCGCCAGTGCAGCTTTCAGGCGCTTCTGGGCGCACAGTTTGCAGTATCCAACTGGCCTTCGGCCCTTCGGCCCTTCCGGCCACGGTGAGCCGAAAAGGCGAGAAAGCCACGATTTGTTTTTGAAGCCAAAGGAAAATACGCTGTTGGCTTCTTGGGACTCTTGGGCCATCTAGGGGATCCCTTGGGCTGTCTTCGCGGCCTCTTGGGCTGTCTTGGGCCCCTCGTGGGCGTATCGGGGCGATCTTTGGCCGCCCCGAGGCCGCCCAAGGACATGAGGACACGCCCACTCCGCGCCCAGAGGCACGGTGGCGGACATGAAGTACGACAACGCCACGGCGGCCTGGGTAAAGCAGACCAGGCAGGTGGACAAGATGCAGGTGCTCCGCGAGCGGAAGCTGAACCACGAGGAGACCGATGTGTGCACTTTTCTGAACTTGGAGACCGGCAAGCGCATGTCAGCCTACCCCCCAGAGCACCGGAGGATCTTTTGCGCCACGATGAGCTTGGTCAACTCGCGCGACTTCTGCGTGTACGTACACGAGCAGACGCGCGGCGAGGAGAATGTGAAGGGCTCTCGGATCATCGCTCTGGCGCGAGGCTTCACAAGGGAGCCCTTCACGGACAGCTTCGATAAACGCTCCTACTACCTGGATGCCCAGCAGAAAGAGGAACGGAAGCAAGCCCGGCTGGAAGCCATCCTCAAGACTGAAGGTAAATGCTCGCTGGAGCTCAAGGGTAACTGGAGGCGGACTTTCTGCATTTCAAGGAGCCGCGCGTACGGCGGCTTGCTCGGCAAGAACACGGTTGCCTTGTACACGCTGCTTCTGGCGGAGGAGCAGGCTGGCGGCTTCAAGAAGCAGGACGGGTGCATCCCAGGCCCTGGCGCTCGATCAGGCTTGCAGTTTGTCCGCGGGCGCTCCCTCGGCATGGCCGGCGGAAGCACCTGCTGCGGCGTTCTGTCGGACGAGTTCGACGACGCCCTCAGCGATTATAAGAAGCTACGCCGACGCCTGCTCGACGTGAAGAGGCTCTACGAGGGCCGCGCAGCAGCCGCCGCCCTGCCGCAGGAGCGGGACTTCTGGAAGCGCTTGGCCGCCAGGCTCGAGACTTGGCGAACCGCCGACGATCTGCGGCTGCAGTTTCGGCTGTGCGAGTCGTCGAAGGTCGGCGGGATCGTGCTTGCGAACCGCGGCCGCTGGCGGGGGGGGGGCTGGCCCGCGCGGCGACACCGAGCGCGAGGCCGACGAGGGCGACTCTCTGGAAGAAGAGGCCGCCGACGAGCCTGCTTCTGTTGAGCACGCTGCCCCCGACTGGCTCCAGCGCCTGGTAGACGAGCTGCGCGCCCGGGAGGACTCCCAGGAACAGCGCGGCCGCAGGCAGGGGGCCAAGCGCGAGCGGTCGCTGGGGCGCACTCGCAAGCGAACGAGGGGCGAGCAAGCGGCAGTGGCGGCGTCCGCCGGGCCAGCGACGGCGGCGGACGCGGGGGCCGACGACGACCGGGGGCGAGAGGAGCGCGGCTGCCAGCGGTCACCGGCTGAGCAAGCGGCGGGGCGGGCGACGCCCGGGGCGGCGACGGCTGCGCCCGACGACGGGCCGGAGCTCGAGGGGCGCGGCGGCGAGCGGCCGCCGACTGCTGCAGCCGCGGGGTCGGCGACGCGCGGGCCAGCGGCGGCGGCGACGCTCGGGGCAGCGACGGCGGCGGCGGCGCTGGGGCTGCCGCCGCCGGCAGCGGCGACGCCCGGGCCGCCGTCGGCGGCGACGACGCCGAGCGCGCCCCAAGAGCGCGCTCGCAAGCGGCCGCGGTAGGCAGGCTCTCCCTCTTCCTCCTCCCCTCTCTCCTCCTCCTCCTCCGCCCACTCCTCCTCCTCTTTAGACTAGATCGTGATCTGGTCCAGCAGACCTCTTCCTCGTCACAATGGCCTAGATCGGGATGTGGTCCAATCCCTTAGGGCCGCGCCAGGGCTGGGGAATCCTTTAGGGCCGCGCCGCTTTTGGGGAATCTTCTTCCAAAGTCTTTCCAAACCCGCCCAAATCCTCCCAAACCCGCCCAATCCTGCCGAACCCACCCAAATTCTCCCAAATCCACCAGAATCCTGCCAAACCCACCCACATCCTCCCACATCTGCCCGGAGTCTACCTAATCCTTCCAAATCCTCCCAAACCCGCCCACTTCTTCCAAATCCGCCCAAATCCTTTCAAATCTTCCCGAACACAACCGAATCCTCCCAAATCCACCCAGATCCTCCCAAACCCGCCCAAATCCTCCCAAACCCACCCAAACCCACCCAAACCCACCCCAATCCTTCCAAATTCACCCGAATCCCCCCCAATCCACCCGAATCCTTCCAAATCTTCCCAAACACACCCAAATCTTTTCAAATCCATTCAAAATGTTCCCAGATCCAACCAAATCCTCCCCAATCCTCCCAAGCCCACGAAATGCGCGCGCGGACGCGCGACCGGACACGGGAGCGGTACTTCCAATGGGCCGTCTGGGAGGGGGAAATTATGTTTTTTTTTGTTTTTTCTGGTTCCGATGTTTTTTCTGTTTCCGACCCGTCCCCTGCGAAATGCGCGCGTGGACGTGCGACGGGACACGGGAGCGGTACTTGCAATGGGCCGTCTGGGAGGGGGAAATTATAGGCTTTTCTGAATTTGCCGGTTTCGATTTTTGTTCATGTTTCCGTCCCGTCCTCCGCGAGATGCGCGCGCGGACGCGCGACGGGACACGGGAGCGGTACTTGCAATGGGCCATCTGGGAGGGGGAAATTATGTGTTTTTTTTTCTGTTTTATCTGGTGTCGACTTTTTTTATGTTTCCGACCCGTCCTCCGCGAAATGCGCGCGCGGACGCCCGGCGGGAAGTTGTTCAAAGCGAATCGTTGTCGACGTCGGCGTTTGCTACGCCCTGGGCGTCTGTGTTTGGAAGGGCGTCACTATCGCGAATTTTCAAAAACGGGCTCGCGTTCAAAGAGAATGGTCGTCGCCATCGGCGTTTGCTGCGTCCGGGCGTCTGTGCCCTGAAGGACGTCACTATCGCGAATTTCCAATCTTGTTCAACGCGATTCGTCGTCGCCATCTGCGTCTTTGCTACGCCCGGGCGCCTGTGTCCTGAAGGGCGCTTAAATTCTTAGCGACCGTCCAGCGCAAAACCAGGCGGTGCGGAAACAACGCGCTTTCAATTTGATGCGAACGTCCTATTGATTCGCTCGGATCTCACCGCGAGAACGCGACTGCGAGACCCCCGTCGTTTTGATGCCAAAACGACGGGGGTCTCAAGCTTTTTTTGGGTTTCCTATGGCGACGTGAAAAAAATATCGCGCGTGCGACTTGCGAATTTATTCTTTTCCATAGAACGTCGTCGATAATCTCGCGCCGACGTGCTGCGCGTAAAAAACTAAGGCTCCCAAACTACACCCAAGCATGCCGGAATATATTGCAGCATGCTTCAAGCGAGGGCCCCCAAGAGACTCGAAACATGTCGAGTCCAGGAGGTCCTCCTTCTCCTCCCCCTCTCCCTCCTCCCCCCTCCTCCCTCTCCTCTTCCTCCTCCTCTTCCTCTTCCTCCTCTCCCCTGTCAGTGTTGAACTATGTCTCCCAGTTCTGCCCTGTTAGTCCCGTGGTGTTGCGCACCGAGCGCGAAGCATTGCAACGTGCCGTGTGCGCACCCCGGAACGCCATGCCCTCCTCCCTCCTCTGCTCCCTCCGCTCCCTCGGCTTTCCTATCCAAGCCCGGTCTCTTGAGCACGATGGCCGGGGCATGGTTGACAACTACACGAGTCTGATCGCCCTCCCCGCGCTTCCTACCGAGAGTAGGCATTTGCAGCACCAAGTCGAACGATATCTCGCCCCTCTTGCGCCCGACCCTTAAAGAGACGGGCGCAGCGTTTCAGTGGAGCCGTGCCGCTAACCGACGAGGAAGGCATTATCGTCAGCACCATTTTCTGCCACATTGTTCCTCACTTCCCTCTCTGCCCTCTTTCCTCCTTCCTGCGGACTCTCACGAACTCCTGGTGCCCTTCTGGCCGATTCGGAACCGCCAATTCGCGCATTGCTTGTCGAACGCCCAGGGGTGACCACATTCGGCATATTTTAGAGTGCCCACTGTTTAACGAAATTTCGATCGCTTTTCCCCGCCTCCCCAATGATTTTGTCCTCGGGGATGGCATTAAAAAACTGTGCTACTGGCGCCTGTTTCCTCATCCCGTGGAGGCCCTCTTGTCTATTGCACTCTTCTACGATGTCGTATGTAAAGCCTATCACGACGTCCGTCATCGGCATTTCAGCTGTGACCGGCTGTCTTTCCGGTACGATTGCAGCCGCTGCGGACGCTATAAAGATTTGTTTCACATTCTTGCCGCTTCGCGTAATCCCTACCAGCCCACCCAGAAGCGATGCCCATGCGAATTGAGGTGGTCAGGGAAGTGAGGGAGCATACAGATCAACAAAGTGTTGGGGGTTCCGTTTTACCCCAGGAGGGCGAGGATGGAGGAGCACTCGGAGGAGGATGAGGAGGAAGAGGGAACGGAGGAAGGGGAGGAGGACCGGAAGGGGGATGAGGGAGGTGGGATGTGGAGGAATATGCAGGAGGAGGAGGATGAAGAGGAGATAGATGAGGAGGCGGAGGATAAGAGCGATAAGAAGAGCCAGAGGCCTCTTGAAAGGCCCTGCGTGTCACCTGCTCCTTTTTCGCGCCCTGTCGTGCTCGGCCCAGCATCGTGCGGGGCACCTCCCCTTTCTGTCGCGGTGCCCGGCCTCTCAAATAAATAGCGAAAAGCGTGGCTTCCGAGGGGAAGCGCGGTTAACTCCGCCAAGAGAGGTTGAGCATCTGCTGCTGTCTGTTCACGCTGTATCATCAACTTCGACCTCCGAGCGATAAATAGCCGATAGTCTCCTCCTCCTGGTCATCGTCACTGTCCTCGTCCTGGTCTTCGCCGTCATCCTCGGCTTCATTCTCCTCACCCTGCCCCACCCCCTCCTCACCATCTCCCTCGTCGCCGTCACTGTCCTCATCTTCTTCGCTCAGGCCCTCGTCCTCATGCTATGCGACGCTACGCCATGTGAGACTACTCAATGCTACATATCGCTGCTGCGCCATGGTCTGTTTGGCGGTGCCACGCTACCTCAATTCTCCTAATCAGCCCGGGGGCACCACCCCGAGGTCAGCCTCGCCTCGTCGGCGCACGGCGACGGGGGTCGGAGCCTCTTCGGTGCGCGATGGTTGCCCACAAGGGGGGGAGGGGGGGTTGATTCGGGGCTGGTCTCCGGAGTTCCCGACCCTTTCCCCGGGACCGGTTTTTCATCCTGAGTCGTTTTTTGATTGCCCTGGAGCCCGTTGAGGGCCCCCGGGGGCCGAAAACTATGAGAAACCGCCATCGTGATTTTTTCAGACGTCGGAAATCGATAAATTTGCGAACATCGACAAAAAAAGCGAAAATCTCCGGGGGACTCTGGGAGCCTCTGAGAAGTCTCCGGGGACGTCCGGGGACCTCCAGGGGAAAACTGACGAAACCTTTAGGGATCTCTGGGAGCCTCTGGGGAGCCTCCGGGGACCTCCGAGGAGCCCCCCGGAGCACTCCGAAACCTTTCAACAACGTCCGAAAACCTCTGACCACCCTGGACCCTCCCCTGAAAATCTCCGACAACCTCGAGGCCGCGACGCCGAGCCTCTGAGAAGTCTCCGGGGACGTCCGGGGAGCTCCAGGGAAAAACTGACGAAACCTTTAAGGATTTCTGGGAGCCTCTGGGGAGCCTCCGGGGACCTCCGAGGAGCCCCCGGGAGCACTCCGAAACCTTTCAACAACGTCCGAAAAGCTCTGACCACCCTGGACCCTCCCCCGAAAATCTCCGAGGGCCCGGCCATCTTGGCCCGAGGGCGCCCCGGCGCTGGCTGCGGGGCCCAAATATGTACACCACCACCAACTTCCTCGCCCTCCAACTCCTACCTCCTTCGGCCTTTCGCCCATTGCGTCGGGATGCGGAAGAGGAGGAGGAGGAGGGGGAGGAGGAGCCCCTATGATGATATCATCTCAATTGCCTTCGGCCCATCCCGCTCGCGTGCCTGGGTGGTGGGTCAGAGCCCTCATGGGTGTTTCTTGAGGCTTGTCGGAAAGCTCTCTGCTCCAGTTTCCGATGTTACCTTTACGGGTTTCAAATCTAGAGATTTAGAGCTATCAGATGATTCCGATCAGGAAGCCCCCGGAGCGCAGGCAGGAGTGTATGCCGGCGCCGCGAGCGGCCCGCCTCCGATAACTCTCGACGCTCTCGCTCTCGAGCCCGGACCAGGTGGTCCAGTGCACCCGACGAATCACCAACCCATCAGCAGCAGGGGCCCGGAGGCTCTGGCATGCTGGATTTCCGCGGCAGTTCTCGGCTCAAGCTTTCGCCTTCAGCTTTTCAAGTCTCAGCGTGCAGGTGCGCGCTCACAACCTCCCGTCGGAGCCGTCTGGCGCAGCGATGATGCAGCTTCCAGAGCGGCGGCTCGCCTCTGACGGCGTTGCTTACACTCTCCAAGAGTTCGAGCAGCACTACGGCGTGAGCCGCGGGCGCCGCGAGTGGGATCAGGCCGCGGTGGATCCCGGCCCTCTCGCTATCGTACCCGTGGCGGCGGCGCCAGCGGCGCGCCCGGCGCAGCTGCGGGTCGGCCCATCCAGGCACGGCTACATCTACACGATGACGAACTACACGCATGGCGGCGAGCCCATCTACATGTGCTGCCGCGGCCGCGAGGTGGGCAGTCGTGGTCGCTTGTTCCTCGTGTTCTTCGGGTCACATTGGGAGGCAGGCGAGGTGCCGAGGGGCAATCTTTCGCTCTTGGCTTCGGCGAGCGATATCGTCGACTCGATGGAGGCCGCCTTCCGAGCCGCGCCAGATCAGGATATACTCGCCGGTGGGTGGCACTCGTGGCAGTGCTACGCTCCTCGCGAGAACACCTGGTGGCCTTCATCTGAGTTCCAGACCACTGTCCTGATGTGATCCGGGAGAGGCGCGCGCGGCCCCGTCGCCAGCGGGCGACTCGCGCGCGGACTTCGCACGCCCGTTGCTTTGCCAGAGCCGTTCCAGACAGGATGATCTTCAACAGTCGCCGTGACCCCCCTTCGGGGCGACTGGCGCAGTTCGATGTGACTCCCTCTCTCTTTGGACCTGAACAGACTAGGCGGCCCGGCCCAGAATGGATGATCCTCGGCAGTCGCCCGGACTCCCTCGCGGGACGAAAGGCGCAGCTCGGGGGGACTCCGCCCCGCGGCAGACTCCGCCAGTGGCCGCGCCGCCTGAGATTGCAGAAAAAAACGTTTGCCTGTGTTCCCCCCATCGTTTTGAGCTGCCCGCGCACGACCGATGCGCTGCAGTGTCGTTTGGCCCACTTCGCCGCCGCGCCTCGCAAACCTCTCTCTCTCTCTCTCTCTCAGTTGCATGTCGAGGGGTGCTTCTCGGGTTCCTCCTGGGGAGGCGACGGGGGCATCTGTGAGGATATGGATGAGGTCTCCCGGAGGCCTCCTGGAGGCTTTGCGTAGCCCCCTGTCGCTGTCTTCTGGCTCGAGAGCGGAGACCGGAACGAGAACGCTCGCCTGTTGCTACGACTCCTTGCGTGGGACGACTGGCACGGGTGCTCGCTCGCCCGTTGCTACGACTCCCCGCGCGGGACGACTGGCACGGGTGCTCGCTCGTCTCCGGGCGACATGGCCAGCGAGGCGGCCGCTTCTAATACTGGCATGCTGTCCGCGGCTCTCCCGTCGGCGCTGCGTCGCCGCCCCGGGTGCGTGGATGGATTGGCGAGCACGAATTTGGAGGCAGCTGTTCGTCAGAAAGGGTACGAGAGCGAACTCCTCGTCCTCCCCGGTTTCGTGCCATCAGGCCTCGCCGACGACCTCTACGGCATGCTTGTCACCCTCCTGGGGGAGCGAGGGGCGAGCATTGGGCGAAGCGCGGGGTCGCCTGCAGACCCCAAGCCAGAGCGGTATGGTACGGCCCAGTTCTTCAGGGCGCCATGTACCTGCAAGTACGCGTACGAGGGCACCGCCAGGCACGATCGTTACTCGTACGGCACGGACGCGAATCTCCAGTCTGAAGTGCTTTACCGGCTCGAGCAGCTCCTCACGTTAACGCTCGGCCTGTCGCAGGAGGCCCAGCTGCCAGACTGCTGGGTGATGAACGCGTACGACGACGCAACGAAGTACATCAGCTGGCACTCGGACTACGGGGCGCTGTTCGACGCTGTGGAGAAGGAGACAAACATCCTCTCTATTTCCTTGGGCGCGGACGGCCTCTTCGGCTTCCGGGCGGCCCCCCGCGGCCGGCTGGCGAGAGATGTTTTCGGGTTGGGGGCGAGGGCGCCAGAGTCGCAGGTGAACCAGCGGGAGTTGCGGGGCGCGGTGGATCTTGGGCACGGGTCTCTGGCGCTGATGAGTGGATGGTTCCAAAGAGATTTGCAGCACTGCACTGTCCCCGCCGCTTCTTGGAGCTCGTGTTGGGCGACAGGCACCTCCGCGCAGAAGCGTTGCCGGGTTGTGCCGACGAGTGCGAGGCCTCGCATCAATCTCACCGGTCGCTGGGTGCGGAAGCACGCTCCCGGATGTCCCTGCGAGGAAGGGTTGTCAGTTCTGCGGTTCGGTGAGCACGCGATTACCGCTGCGCCTGCAGCGGCGCCCGCGCACTCGCCGGTAGTCGGCGCCTCTGCAGCCTCGCATCCGCCGTCGCACATGGCGTCTGTCGCCCAGCAGCCGCCGCTCGCTGTGGCGCCGGCAGCTGCTCCCGTGAACGATGCTGCTGCGGTCGAGCGTCTCGTGACCTCGCTGCGGGGCAGCGATAAAGGCCTCAATGACGAGATCGATCGCAGGAGACTTGCCGAGCTTCAGTACCTCCAGCAGCTCCGGTCACTGCAGCAGGACAACATGAACGTGGAGAAGGAGCGCGACGAGCTACAGGTTGCGGCGGCGCAGAACTGCTCCGCGCAGTCAGAAGACAGTAACGTAAAGAACCGGATTGACGGCATTGCTGGGAGAGTGTCTACTTTTGTACGCGCTGAGGGACTCAGGTTGGACTCGCAGAAGTACCAGGCGGAGCTCCAGTGCAATGTCGCGGAGCGGCGGGGCATACTTCAGAAGCACGTCAACGTAGAGCAGTGCGGCATCCAGGACCACCTGTTCATCAGCGGCTTCACGCGCCACAATCGGACGCACAGGGTGCTGCTGCCTTGGGAGGTGGGCCCGGAACGAAATCATGGTTTGCTTGTTGGGTTTGTGCGCCAGCACTGCCATGCGCGACAAGTGCGCCGAGCGAGGCCAGGTGCGTCGGGTGCGCCACGTCAGACGAGGTCTTCCGGCCGACCTGCAGTTCGCCAGGTGCGCCGAGTGCGCCAGGAGCGTAGAGCTAAATGCGGGGGGGCCCTGTGGAAAAGTTGCAACAAGTTTGGTGGGCCTGTTTCTTTCGATGCTGCGAGCTCCTGCTCAGGCAATGGAGGCCTGCTTCAAGTCCGCGAACGAGTCCCACGGCGAGGCCTTGGTCGAGAAGTCCTGGCTGGCCTTTGATTTGCGGCCCGGCATTGTGGATTCCATCTGGCGGCTGCAGAAAGGCATCGCCAAGTGGAAGTTGCAGGTGCCGCTCCAGCCGCAGACGGGGGCCGGTTCGTCGGCGCGCTGCAGGCCGGTGATGTTCGAGCTCGGCTGCGAGTTCGACAAGATGGTGGTGCGCTGCTCTCCGCGCCCGCCCTCCGGTTCGGATCGCCGCGCTGCGACGAGGAGCATGTTCCAGGAGTGGCGCGGGCTGCTTCGAGCGGATAAGATAAATCAGCTCGAAGCTCTGAAGGCGGGGACTTTGACGCCCCCTCAGCTCCCATTGGAGTGGGGTCCTGCACCTGACACGTTGTCCAGGATGCCCTGCGCCGCGTGGCTACATGTGCCACAGCGCGTCGAAGGTTAGGCGCGCCGTTCCAGACAGGATGATCTTCGACAGTCGCCGTGACTCCCTCTCGGGACGACTGGCGCAGTTCGATGTGACTCCCTTTCTCCCTGGACGTGAACAAGTTAGGCGGCCCGGTCCAGAGTGGGCGATCTCGCCAGTCGCCGGGACTCCCTCGCGGGACGAACGGCGCTGGTCGGGAGGACTCCGCGCCGCGGCAGACTCCGTCAGTGGCCGCGCCGCTCGAGATTGCAGAAAATACAACCGCCCGTGTTCCCATCGCGCAAGCACGTTTCATATCGGATTCTGTTTTTGTTCGTTTTGAGTATATTGGAGTATTTGGGTAAATTCCTTTAAAGGGCCCAACCATAGCGAAGGACATTTAGCGCCTCCCTTGTTTCCAAAATTGGCGCTGGCGCTGTCAGGGAGCATTTTGGCAACAAGAGTGGGACATCTCGGGCGTCTTGGGCTATGATTGGCCTCTGGGATTTGCTGGGCCGCTGATGGGCTGTCTCCGCGGGCGCTTGAGGTCGAGACCTGCAACCTGTCACCCGCCACATTCGCGCCGGTGTCCGCAGGCGCTTTGGCTCGAGACGTTTGGGCTCAGATCTCAGTTGTCTCCGCGACGCAGCCCAGCGAGATGTCCGCGCTCGGCGCCGCGATGTCCCCGGAGCCGGAGCGGCGGCGCGCCGCCGACGGCGGGGCTTACACCCGCCTCGAGTTTGAGCAGTTCTACGGCGGGAGCCGCGGGCGCCGCGAGTGGGATCAGGCACCGTCGCCTCGCAGTCGCAGCCCTCCCAGCCGTTCCTTCGAGCTCGAGCGCGCCGCCATCGCCCCCGTGGCGGCGCCGCTCCCCGTGGCGCTCGCCACCCACATTGCCGTCACGCGCCCGGCGCAGCTGCGTGTTGGTCCATCCAAGCACGGCTACGTGTATGCGAGGACGGAGCTGACGCATTGCGGTGAGCCGATCTACATGTGCTGCCGCGGTCGCGAGGTGGGCAGTCATGGTCGACTGTTCTTGGTGTTTCTCGGATCGCATTGGGAGGCAGGCGAGGTGCCGATGGGGGCCACCCTCCGAGCCGTCTTTCCACTCGATGGAGGCCGCCTTCCAGGCGACCCGATACGGGCGAGCGACATCGTCGACTTGATGGAGGCCGCCTTCCGAGCCGCGCCAGATCAGGACATCCTCGCCGACGGGTGGCACTCGTGGCAGTGCTACGCTCCTCGCGAGGGCACCTGGTGGCCTTCATCTGAGTTCCGAACCACTGTCCTGATGTGACCCGGGGGAGGCGCGCGCGGTCCCGTTAGGCAGCATGTCGCTTCCTCTGGCTGCTTCGAGCGGATAAGATAAATCAGCTCGAAGCTCTGAAGGCGGGGACTTTGACGCTCCCTCAGCTCCCATTGGAGTGGGGCTCTGCACCTGACACGTTGTCCAGGATGCCCTGCGCCGCGTGGCTACATGTGCCGCAGCGCGTCGAGGGTTAGGCGCGCCGATCCAGACAGGATGATCTTCGACAGTCGCCGTGACTCCCTCTCGGGACGACTGGCGCAGTTCGATGTGACTCCCTTTCTCCCTGGACGTGAACAGGTTAGGCGGCCCGGTCCAGAGTGGATGATCTCGCCAGTCGCCGGGACTCCTTCGCGGGACGAACGGCGCTGGTCGGGGGGACTCCGCCCCGCGGCAGACTCCGTCAGTGGCCGCGCCGCTCGAGATTGCAGAAAATACAACCGCCCGTGTTCCCATCGCGCTTGGGCTGCCCGCGTGTGACCGGTGCGCGCGTGGTCTCCGCGCCGCGCCGTGCGCCGCGCAAGCTGACTCCGTGGGCCACTGGGTAAGGTCGCAAACTCGTCGTTTCCTGGAGAGTGCTGCTCATGTCATACCTGTGTCGTTCGGTCTACCTCGCCGCCGCGCCTGGGTCGCGGGCCAGAGACCCCTCACTCGGGTGTTCTGGCTGCTTACCGGGTGCCTCCTGGGGAGGCGACGGGGGGCATCTGTGAGGATATTGATGGGGTGTCATGGGGGCCTCCCGGAGTCTATGCGGAGCCTCCTGTCGGTTTCTCAGCGTTTGGCTTTGGGGCCACCACCTGGAAGACTCCGTGGGCTCGCTTCTGCGGGGGGCGCCTGGCGGAGCAGCAGCTTTTTGCTCGTCATATTTCCTTCTCTCTTTCTCTCTCTCTCTCTCTCTCTCTATCTCTCTCTCCCTCTCTTTTTCTCTCTCTCTCTCTCTCCATCTCTCTCTCTCTCTCTCTCTCTCTCTCTCACTCTCTCTCTCTCTCTCTCTCTCTCTCTCTCTCTCTCCAGTGGTGGCGGAGGAGGAGGAGGGGGGGGAGGGGGAGGAGGAGGCGTCGACGCCGTCGTGGCTCAAGCAACGTTCGGGTTCGAGCTTGTGGCGGCACTTCTGGCACTTCCACCGAGGTGCTGAGTTCTTCCCCGCAGTATCTAATGGCGACCAGCTCGCAGTCGCAGCAGCAGCAGGGCCGCGACAAGCTCCCGCGCGACATTCGCGCGCCCGGGCCGCTGCGCAACGACGCGGTCGTGGGGCGCATTCTCTTCGTAGAGTCCCGCTCTCTGGGCTCGGCCGCTGCGACCGGCGAGGGCGCCCCGAGCCAGGTCGCCGCCGCCGGCGCCGGCAAGAGCAAGGGCAAGGGCAAGGGCAAGGGCAAGGGCAAGGGTGCCCGCTCGGACGCCGCCCTGGAGATCACGCTGCGCGGGGGGAAAAGCCCGGCGGACATCATGATGTTCCAGGCGTGGGAGTCCGACGTGCGCGCGCGCCTGCAGGGCAGCGCGGGCGTCGGGGACACGGTGCGCATCAGGCGCTGCCTCGTCGTGGCGCACACCGACAAGACCCGTTTCCACTGCACCTCGCGCTCGCCCATGTTCCTGAAGGCGCTGAGCGACACGACCATGGAGCGCATCGAGGACAAGCCGGAGTTCTTGAAGTACCACCCCACCACGCCCATCTCGTCGTTGCCGCTGCTGCCGCCCCGGTCTCTGGTCTGCCTCGCCGGCCGCGTGGTGGAGGCGGGCGATGTGCAGGAGGTGGATGCGCCCGACGGCGACGCCGACGTGCCGGTGGCGCACCCGGCGCCCCGCGTTTCGGGGGACGTGATTCGCGTGAACTTCTGGCGGTAGACGGCCTCGATGACGGAGAGCCTTGGCAAGGGCGACCTCACGTTCCTCTGGGGCGTGGCGAAGCAGTGGCCCAAGGACGGCGAGGGCCCGAAGACGCAGGTGGAGCTCCGCGCCACGGCGCGCACGAGGGTGCTGGCCTGCCCCGAGCCGCTGCCGGGCACCCTCGCGAGCACGCCGGCTGACCTGTCCGGCGCGAAGATCTGGTCTGCGCGCCTGTCCAGGAAGAGGAAGGATTACGCCGACGCCAAGGGGACGTCGATGTCCTTGTCGGTGCTGGAGGGTCTGATGGCCTCGAAGGTGATCCGCGATCTCGACCGCGTGTTCGAAGTGCCCAGCGTATTCCTGGAGTTCGACTCGCAGCTGACCTACCCCGGGTGCGGCACGTGCCTGAAGGCCTGGCGCGAGGAGGGCACGACACCGTGCCAGTGCCCCGCTGCAGAGCGTGTCCACCTGTGGCGCGCCAGGCTCGGTCTCCGAGATGCCACGGGCCAGGTCCAGGCCGTCTGCTTCAAGGCGCTCGAGTCCGTCGTGGAGGTCTACGGGGACGTCTCCAGCGACGCCGAGAAGGCGCCGGGGCACTTCAGCTCCGAGGAGATAGCGGAGCGCCTGGCCAGCTGCGTCGCCGCGGTGCCCTTCACCGCGCGCATCACCGTGGCGGCGGACGGCTACAAGGAGGCCATGGAGGCGACGGTCCAGCTGCTCACCCCGACGTTTTCGACCGCCGGCGTCAAGCACCCGCTGAAGCCCGTCGTGCAGATTGGCCAGGCCGCGGGCGCGCGCCCGCCCTTCCACCTGGCGCAGACGGAGTACTCGGAGGGCATCGGCATGACGGAGGCCGATGATGATGATGATGATGATGATGAAGCGCCTTGAAAGGTCGGTCCTCCCATAACACAAACCTGAGAAGCCACCAATACGCCAAATGCGTAAGGTAGAGAGAGAAAGAAGGCGAAGAAGCAGGAAATAATAGAAGCGGAGAATAGGTAAAGCCCAACCCAGGATTGAAACCCAGGATACTGAAAGAAAACATAAATGAAAGACTGTCCAAGATCCCAAATAAATCCCACCACTCGGTTCCTCTTGTGTTGAATGAAGATAGAGAAACAGAAGAAAAGGGATGCCCAAATTTGACTAACAAGATCTTGAGTGACAATTGGGTCCCAACTTTGAAAGCACATGGTCCCAAGGTCTAAAGTAGGAGGTGAAGAAAACTTTCATTAAGTCCCATGAAACCCATTTAACATGAGTAGTGATCAAGGCTGATATATATGACTAAAAGAGAATCTGAATGATAAACTGAACGACCCAAGCACGCAATGAAACCAGAAGATACGGAGGCACGCAAGATGAACGGTCAAAGCTGAATGAGATCCCAACCATGAGAACCCACGCCAGACCTGTCGAGGAATATGTAATATGGATGAATTCAAACTAATATGGAGAACGCAAGGTGGCTGGAATTGTTTATAACCTTTTGTATTTGCAAACCACCATCGTAGGCGAGCCGCCGACGTTTGAACTGAAATGTCTGAGGACCCTATCCCCAGGACATAAGAAATACATGCAAGAAAGACTGAGAAAGACTGAGAGCCCTCCAAGAAGCCGCAGGCCCACGCACCACGGACACCAGAAGATTCCAGTCTAAGGAAGTCCCAGGAGTGCTCTTCAGCCATACCTCCACCGCCACTTCTCCACGAAGAAATCTCCATCCCACCAGTAATCGGACAAGTACCACACAACCGGGTGAGGCCAGCCCGAATCGGGATCGATCCACGTGTCAAAGTACTCCGTTTTCCACACTTTCGTGTAGACTTCGTCTACTTCGCAGTAGTTCCACATTCCGCCCGAGCCATGGGACCACTTGAGACGCTTCTTGGCAGCAAGCATGACTGGAAGGCAGCGTTTAGCCATCCACTGGAGTTGAAAGTTTCCCAGCCGTACCAGACAGGAGCTCCAGAAAGGATTTGAGGCAAAACGGCTACTGACCCGCAACAAATTCTGTCCAAGGAACTCTACGAACCCTCTCATCGGGACCCCGAACGTTGACATACAGACCATGATAGCCGCTGTCCCGGCAAGCTTTGAAGTATGGGATTTTGCACCAGTCATATGTGAAATGAGGACCACCAAGGCCCGTCGGTATAAGAAGCCGAGCCGGCAACTTGACCACCCTTCGGAATAGTAGCGGGGAGCAGTATGAAAGTGCCTCAAGATCCCGTTTAGATAGGAAGCAGACTTTGCGGTTAGACCTGCAAAGATTCCCCTGAAAGATAACGTAAGGATCCGAAACCGTGTGATGTAACATACCGAAAGCTTGAGCCCGAGACTGCAGGAGCCGACAGGGGTCAAGTGGAGAGAAGGGGCCCATCCCTCCAAAGCCTAAGGGAGGTGAACAGACGCCGAGGCCCAAGGACTCAGAGGCTTCCTGAGGGGAGGAAAGGATTGTTGCGAAGCCACGGTATCCCTAAGATCGCAGGGACCGAGCGGGTCCCAGATAGAATCGCACAAGTGACATCTCCTGGTGTCAGCCAATCCACTAGGTGGTAGGCAGAGGAAGGGGGAGATCCCAATGGGGTCTCGATTCAGAACCCAAAGGCAAATTCCGTGAGGCGTCAGATGCCCCGGCTCCACTAGTATTGAAGCCTGTTCTCTGAGGCCGCAATTAGGTAAGAGACCCAGACCTCTGAAGATTCTGTAACATTGAATTTGTGCACTTGCATTCCGTGGAACATTGCCACGGCGAACTTCCGAGTATAGGGCGCACATGGGCCACGAAAAAAGCGACGGTCTTTCCCAATCCTAGCAAAGGACCCATGTTGATCGACAAACGTCAAAATTGAACGAATGGAGCAGATGATGGGAGAGATCCCCTGAATTACGTTCCAGAACCGATCTGGGTCAACACACCCCGCTCCCAGCCCAAGCTCCATCAGACCTCCAATAAGCTCAAGCCATCGAGAAGTGTCGGGTTCCCTTTTCCACCGATCGCGGACCATCCTCTGTACATCGGTGACCCGACCAGCGATTAAGCGAAGCTCCTCCATGGATTTAGACGAGGCCCTGGTAGGCTGTCGTTTTTGAAGATACCTGGCCATTTGACCCCATATATTCCACCAAACTGTGTAAATGAAATTCCCAGGGTCCGACCAGCGATTGTCGTAGAACACTGCGCCTTTGTATGACATCGTCTTGATCTGTACAAAAGACATAGAGCGCACTGCGATTCCCACGATCCCAATAAGGTTCTTGCATGCCTCACTTGAGAAGAATTCCTCAAAGAGATTCCATAGCTGCCTGAGAGGTATATCGAATTCACGCCCCTTCTCATACATGTGGAGTGTGACGCATTTCTGTGGATTGTATGAACCCAAATTTACAGGAACGATCTCGGAACTTTCAATTGCCAGTGCACGTGAGCAGACGGATGCCCATGCCTCGAAGACACAACACTGGAGAGATTTTGAATTCCATGGCCTGACGACCCTCTGAGGGGCAAGCATGAGAGTGTGTTCCCAGATAACTTGAGAAGAGGTTGAAGCAAAACGAGGTAAGGCGGATTGAACCAAAATGACTACAGAAAAGCACCAGGACACCAAGACAATCGACAGATGGAGATCCAGGAGATGGGGAGACAGGGGTGTGAGGTACACTTTATCAGGGATCGGACGGCAGTCATCGTCCTGGCCAACGTAGTGAGATTAACAATCCCAGGCCAAACCCATTTTGAACTGAAGTAAAGAAGCAAACTAAGCGCAAAGCAACCCCAAGTTGAAACTTGTCACGTCGAGGCTGTGGGAAAAGAGCAAGAACCGACCCCACTACTTTGGCCCCGACAATCGGATTGAGAAGAGCATGATGTAATCCCAGCTCATGAGAAATGACCTGAAGGCCCAATGAAATGAAGCACTTGTAATCCCAGATATTCCCAGATTGAACCAAGAGTCACCGTCCTGGCCAACGTAGTGAGATTAACAATCCCAGGCCAGACCCATTTAGAACTGAAGTGTAGAATCAAACTAAGCGCAAAGCAATCCCAAGTTGAAACTTGTCACGTCGAGGCTGTGGGCAAAGAGCAAGAATCGACCCCGCTACTTTGGCCCCGACAATCGAATTGAGGAGAATATGATGTAATCCCAGCCCCAGAGAAATGACCTGAGTGCTCAATGAAATGAAGCACTTGTAATCCCAGATATTCCCAGATTGAACCAAGAAATGAGCTGAGGGCCCAATGGAATGAAACACTTGAGCCGTATCTTCGGAACGACCTTGATCACATCAGGAAGCGAGGCTTGCAAAGCAAATGGCACCTTACATTGGCTCCGTTACTCCCAGACTCCACCGTGATAAGATCTCCCACATCTTCAAACATATCCTTAATGAAGAGGAGGGCCACAATGCAGCTGCCAGCAAAGATCTGCGATTTGTCATGGAGCCTCTCCTTCTTTGGGCAGACCTCTGGGCCAATAAAGGCCTCTTTGGTGTAAAAGCGCGCATTGAACAAATGAATGTCCTTGAAACGAAATGTTTGGAGCCCAAAGTGCCAAAGAATCTTCGTGACATCCCTGGTAGTGAGGTATCCGTGCTCTCCCAAGACTGGAATACTGTCTGAAACCAAGGGACCTTGATTATCAATGATGAAAGGCGTCAGCTCACGAACTGTGATGATTTGGAAATGTTCTCCAACCTTGGCCTTGAAGGCATTCAAACCCGTGAGCTGAGGTGCGAAAACCATGATGTAACGCCTTGAGCTCGTGTGGTCTGTGCCGCCCTTCGGAGCGAATATTGGGCAGCCTGAGTGGTCGTATTCCAACTGCGACTTGAACACAGGTGGGCCCAACTTGCTGATCCAGGGCTTCTTGTCCTGTTCCCAGCTTTTGGGAGCTGGTTGCGACCTCCTGTCAGGCGAGTCGACCTCCGCTTCAGATCCTGAGGTAGAGCTCCTGGTGTCTGAGCCCCCCGAAGACGGGGGGGAGTGCCTGGCAGGCGCTTCCTCTCGGTAGTCCTGTGTCTCTGGCAAGGCCTCGTCCGGATCTGGCTTGGAAACCGACGCACCACCCTGCAATTGTTTCTTGGACCCACCTGAGAACTGCATCTTCCTGGCAATCGGTGATCGGCTCCGAGACAAGGAGTCACCCCTGTGCACAGGTGCTGGAGGCGGGGTAGGGAGCACCCTGGACTCGCGAGAGTCAGCACCTGACGATGCTTTGGCCTTGAGGCCCTGATTCCTGATCTCGACCGTCCTCGCTTGGTCCTCCTTTTTCTGCTCGAGCTTCTTCTGCAGCTTGGCTTTCTTCTCATTCGTGGTAAGCACGGGCTTCGGCTCCATCTTATCAAAACGCTTCCGAGCCCAACAATCCAAGGCGTGGCGATCGAATCCAAAGAAAAGAGGAACTGTCGGCTGAATCTGATTCCCAACCAAATCCAGATCCTGAGAGTAACAGGTGTCCGTGGTGAAAAGAAAGGTAGCCCCGCTGGGCGCAGTACGGTAACAAATGTGAGTCTGGATCACGCCAGACAAAGCCAATGGCTACTGAAGGCGAAGGTGAAGCGGTTGCCGAACCCAATCAAGCATTTCTTGAGCAAGACCCAAACGAAACTTTTTGTCCCGGGAGCCCTGAGGGGAGAATAAGGTGGTCCAGGCATCCTTGTCATACCTGAAAACATATCCCCTATGCGAGCGAGAGAAGGTACGGCTGCCCCCAGAGTTATCAAAGGAGCGATTCTGAATGACCCAATGCTTGCAATATTGAAACAGCCTCGACGAAAAATCTTCTGGATGTCTTTGCATGTGTGAAACCCAACTAATAGCTGAATCCAAATGAAAAATAGCCCAAGAAACCTCTTTGTATCCCTTGGTTTTACGATTTCTGCGTAAACTAAACTGTTCGGGAGATTCCCCAGGGAGCCTTTTGAGTTTCCACATGATCCTGATACATTGATTTTGAGCCTTGGTAATCAAATCCGCCGTCGTCTTACAAGGGACCCAGGCAGCACCTCTGGAGCGGATAATCCCCCCCGCCATACAGTTAAGTTTTGAGAGACGTTTTGACATGGGGATCTGCTCGTTGATCAAGAACCTACTGTTAGCCCAAAAGGCTTTGTTAATCTGTGAAATACCCTGCTTGACATCTTCGTGACAGGATCCAGTGGCAGAGAGAATCGGACCCAACACCTTAGCCTCCGGTACAACAGACCAAGTTTTCCCAAAGGGATCGGACCAATTGTATCCTTGAAAGAAATAGGGGTAGGCCGGAAGGATTTCCCGATCGTCTTTGAGTTTGAGCCGATGTTCATTCCAGAGCTCCGACTCTACCAGTGCAGTCAGAGTTGCAAGGTCCTGTTCCGAGGACGCCACCACGAAGATATTATCTGACCAGCTGAGAAGGGCAATCCTGAAATCGAAGCCCAACTGCTCACAACGGATAGAGATTCCCAAAGAAGAATGGGTGATTTTCTCCAGGGTGGAGGCGAAGCAATCTTCTACGGAAACGCGCGCCAGTATGCATGCAGTCCCAGCTCCCTGCATCAACCCACGGTCTCTCTGGATAATCCCAGTGTTTGAGTCCAAAAGAGAGATGGAGACTCGAGGGTTCCTATGCAATCTGATGCAGCCAACTGCTAAGAAAAGAGGGACTCCCCGTCCCAGTAGACTCCGCAGGACTAATCCATAACGAATCTGATCGTGGTGAGCTTTGATGTCAGTAATCCCAACCATTCCTTTGTTAAAATGATCTCGGCCGTATTCTAAAATGTGATAGACACTGGTATGAAGTTCTTGTAATTGTCCACCTTTGCTGAGCCCAAAAATAAGACCTTTGAGACCTTTTGAATCAGTGTATGAATCCAAAACTGGCAGAATGGCCCTTGCCACATATGCGTGCCCGATCTTGGCAATTGCTGGCTGGGGAATGACAACTCTGGTTTGAGAGGGGGTTCCAAAACCCTTGATCTTGTTACCCAGGTGGCCCCCGAATGTGACATCATTCCAAAATTCGGGATCGCCTAAGCAGGCCTGTATACACCCCGTGAGCCTCTGGGACCATCCCGAGGCTTTTACTACCGCCGTACAGGCGAACTCTGTGTCGATCTTACGGGGTGCCTTGATGTTGTCCAGCGCGTCTTCCAGCAGGGAAGGAATGATGGGGTCGTTGTAGAAGTTGAAGAAACCCAAAGAGCGAAGCCAGGCGAAGTCCTCTTGCCGCTCCGATTCTGAGAGTCCCCACCTCTCGCTGTATTCTTCAGCCACCAGTTTGGTACAGCGGTCCACTTCAAAAATCTTGACTTGATCTACACAGAAACCCAAAATGGGTAGGAGTGTCTTGCGGGAGGCCCAGACCTGTTTTCCTTGAGAGGCGTTGAGCGCAACCTGAGCCAAATCGCGTTGAAGTTTAGTTATTTTGAGAGCTTTCAAGAGGAGCTGACCCAATGAGACCCTCGTGGCTTCGTTAAGTTCGGAGTTGAACCGTGTCCTGAGACTCTTGACCCAAAATGGCTCTTCGGCAAATCTCCTAAAACTCCTTGGGAGAGCCTGAGTCGCTTCATAAACCTGGCCCAACATGTTTTCCCAGAAATCAAAGGAGAGGGTGAGGTCCCTTGGGTCATGATACCTGACCGCACATGAATCGGGCTGTTCTTCGTCATTTAAACGAATAAGTTCCGATGATTCGGGAAACAGACCTTGGGCGATCTTCCTAACCTCCAAAATGTTTGTAGGAGTCCACATGAGAGGTCTCCTCTTACGCATCTGCTGGTGAAAGGCCAGCACATCACAGCCAACAAGAGCATGGTCCCCTGGGACGCCCGCCCAGCGGGCGAAACAATCAAAAGTGAGATCACTCCTGGCGAGAGCTATGTGATCGATCGTGCTGTTGGCCTGAGAGAGCGCCTGATCACCATCAGGCTTCCTAGTGAATTGCATGGAGGTCTCTTGGAACCTGAGAGGACACCAACGGAGATTGAGGCATGAACAAGCTTCACTGAATGATCGGAATTTCGGATCTCCGTTACCTTGATCGGCATTCATGTCCCCCAACCAAGAAAGAGTAGACCCCACGGGGCGGGATCGACCGAGTTGGATGGCACAGTTGAGAGAATCATGGAAAAAATCGTGGGCAAGATGAGAGAAGAGAAAGGATCTGGCATGATGGTGGCAACCATCGAGACAGTCGGGACGAAGATCAACACGGATAGATCTCCAATCGCAGACAATGTCTTTCACACGTTTTCTCAGAGATTTGTGCACAAGCACGCCCATGGCCCTACACCCAGGGCCAGAGTGATGGCGGTAGTAAGCGTGGCCATTGAAAACAGGGCGTAGTAGCCCATCGTTTTGAAGACAGCCCTTAAAATCCGCCTCTAAGATACAAATTAAGCCCCAGCACTTCAGCTCGAGCAAATCTAGGTTGGCTTGCATTTGAGTCTCGTCGGCCCATTTACCCTGCACATTGAGTGCACATACGAGACCCCTCACGTGAGCATCTCAAAGAGATAGTGCTTCGTCGATTGTGTCTTTGAGCGTCTTACGGAGCGCTTCGTCGGGAATCTCCTTGAGTGACTCGTGCCACTGAAATTCCCCATCTTTGATAGCACCTATCTGACGGTCCAAGACGAAAAATTTTCGAGTCCGAGAGCAAACCACGTAACTGTCCGTGCGATCTCCCATTGCCCTTTCCAGGGCTTCTGATACGGTCTTGAACAATTTTGCTGGGCCACGCTCCTCCTTCGTACTAATCTGGCCACACCAGATCGTATGTTCCAAGTGCCCAGGGATCTTAAGATCACGAATCGCAGCTGCCGCTTGAAGTCCCACTGCAATCGAACTCCATTTAATCTCCACACAACTCCCATACCCAAATGGTGCAACAATATGCGTGGGCTGGGGAACATCCGCCCGGCGAAGGACAGCCCGTGCCTTCTCCAGGGCCTCCTGCTTCTTGAGATTCCAGCCCAGGTTGGTGAGAATGAAGATGTCCCTATCTGCCCTTGGGGTGCTAGCCCACGGCGGACCCTTTTTCCTCGACGGACCCTGGCTCGACTGACTTTCTAACTGTTTGGCTGCCATTTCCGCGCGCAGAGACTTCTGCTCCAGCTCAACGGCAAGAATCCTTTCGTTGAAGGCTTTCTGCACCTCGGTTTCACCCGCTTCAAGGTTGGCAAGCTTTACTTCATGGTCATTGATCAGAGTGACGGCCACTGAAAATTCCTGAGCCATCGCCTTTTGAGTTCCCAACACATCGAATTGTAACGAATCAATACGATCTTTGATAGGAGCGATCTTTTTGTCTAGGAGAGACTCGAGTTGGGCAAGAAACCCGTCGGCACCGGTGGCGGTCGAGGCAGCCCCCGATGGAATCGAACCATTTTCTCCCAAACCAGTACCCTTAGCAGCTCCCTTGGCCGCCAAGGTTCTCATAGCTTTCGAGGCTTCTTGCTGATTTTCTTTGTCGTCGTCTACCATCCGAGCTTCGTCCCTCAGTCTTTTCTGCTTATCGATGTCCAATGATAAGAGCTTTTGCATGGTTTCTCCAATCTGCAATGCCGGCATGGCCAAAAGGATGAAGCAAGAGCCAGTTTCCCAAAATTTGAGATAGAAATGAAGCGCTGAATTGACAAAACCCAGTAAGATTCACGAATTCACCAAATTGAGGCGATATCCCACTGATTGAACTCAATAACCGATCCCCAAAGGCTCAAGGAACAGTTGCGGTACCGGAATGGCTTGTGGTAATGATGAGCCAAACCTTGAGCCAAAATGGCTACGGACGAGTCCTTCCGCGCCCTCGTGACGTTCGCAGACGACGCCGTCGGCCTCAGCGCAGACGGCTGCACGGCGCGCGAGGTCCACTGCGTCCTCGACACCGGGGAGGCGGCGCTCAAGTACAGGCTGGAGGCCGACGGGGATGGCTCCGTGGCGCAGGCCCTCGGCAGCGCCGAGAAGAGGAGCTCCGCGCACGTGCTGCTGGCGTGGAGGTCGACGGAGGTCATCGGGGTGATCGCGATGTTGCCGGTGCCGGCCGAGAACCTCGACGCTTTCGGCAGGTTCTTCGCCAGGGAGGTGGAGCCGCGCAAGGACTCGGCGGCCCGCGGAAGGGGGAAGCGCGAAGGGGGGGGCTTCCAGGGAGGCGGGGGGTTCGTGGAATGCAGAGCGCTTCCTGGACGGGCCCAGAGGCTTCCGATCAGTTGTCCGGGAGGGCGGGAGTGCTCTCACGAAGCCCCCTGCTCTCTTAGGGCCCCCCCCCTTCCTCTGGGCTTACCCCCTTGCGCGCGCCGCCAAGAGGACTCGGCGGCCGCCGGCCCGTCCGACTCCGCGGGCTTCGACGCGACGCCGACGAAGATCTTGACCGCGGCCGAGGCGGCGAACGTGACCTCCCCGCCGCTGTGGAAGGTCCGCAAGACGCTCGCTGGGCCCTCGGCGTGAGAAACCGTAGCGGGTGCTCGGCAGACCGCCTGGGCGACCTCTGCGCGTCGCAGCGACCCCTCCCCGGAGGGCGCGCCGCGCGCGTCAGGGCGACCTCAGGCAGGTTGACGTACCTAGGGTAGCGGCGCAGAGCGGAGCTCTGTTCTACTCCGCGAGGCCTGCTGCCTTGGCCAAGTTATTTTTCCTTTGCGGAGGGTGTAGTTTGCAGTCGGCCGGGCATTCCCAAGCTTCGTGGCCCAGAGCAGCGGCCGATGCGCCGCGTGCTCTGGGCCTTCACTGGTAGGGCACCGTCCTGCAGCAAGCGTTTGAGTACTGTGGACGATCCTCGCGCGTTGTCCGGACCCCCTCTCCGGGGGGGCGACTGACGCGCGTCGACGGGCCTCCATGGCCCATTGCGATAGGAGCTCCTATGCCGCGCCCCCGCTGCCGGTTGCCCTCGCCTTGCAAGGCAACCGAAAAAATGCACGCCCGGGGTGGAGCGGGATCTCGGGGGGCGCGGACGACCTCGCGCACCGTCGGGGGACAGGCGAGCGGAGACGCCGCGGGACAGGCGAGCAGGGGCGGAACGCTCCGGGGGGGATGAGGAGACGGTAGGGGGATCACGACGCCATTGCCGCCCAGAGGCGCAGTGGGACCTACATCGAGGCCGCCTCGGGGAGATCTTGGCTGGCCTCTTGGGGCTATTCTGGAGGAATTCTATTAAACCGACAAAAATCATAGCTCCTTGGGCCGTCGTGGAGCCGAGTCTTGCGGTGCCACTGTCGAAGCCGCCGTCTTGTTCGAGCCCGCGAGTGCCTGAGCCTGCGCGCTCCGCCGACAGCCCGCGGCACGCGGGGCGCAATGTAGCCTGCGCGCGTCGAGGGCGTCATTTCAGCTCTGACGGCGCGCGGACTTAACCCGGAGATGGTCTACGAGAACGGGCCCCCGGTATTGTTGCGGGTGCCCTTGCGCAACGCAGCGCCTCAGCATAGCGCGGGGCGCGGCGGGGGCGGGGCGGCGCGGCCCTCCTCCGGCGCCGCGGGGCCGAGCGCGGCGGTCGGGCCGGGCGCCGCACAGCCGCCCGGGCCGCCGCCGTTCGAGGAGCTGCCGGAGCGCATCCGCTGGCGCGCCCAGCGCCTCCACATGGCCCCTCCGTTGCCGTCGGCCGAAGATCGCCTCCGTAGAGCTTTCTGGCTCGGGAGCGTGGATGCCGGGCGCGCGCTGGACGACCGCTCTGACCTGGTCGACGCCCCGATGCCCTTGCCGCACAACAAGTGCTACGTGGTCCTGCGCCCGGCGGCGCGGCATGGCGGGATGGGCCCGAGCGTGGTCACTTCCGTCGCGCACCTCAAGGCGCTCATCACGGACGAAGCAGGCACGGCCTCCCCCTCGGCCATCAGCAGGGGCTTCGTCAGCTTCGTGGAGGTCGAGAGCTACTTGGCCGGCGCGGGCCAGCCGCCTGAGTTGGCCGCTCCCTCGCGCCGCTGGCGGCCGCCTCCGGGGTAGAGTCTCGGCGGGGTGGGGGAGGGGCCAGCGCTCCCCGTCCGCGCAGCGGCCCTGCAGTGACCACGCTCGGGCCGCGCGGCGTCGGTCGACGCTCAGGACGGCCCTCGCGCGTTGATGAGACCCCATTCGGATGGGCGACTATCACCTGTCAAGAGGACTCTGCTCTCCGTTTCTGTTTGCCCGCGCAGTTTTTTTCTGCCCCGCGCCGCGGGCGTCTGAAATGCCGGGTGCTCTTTCCGCGAGCCCCCCGGCGTTGCGTACAGAGATGCGGGTGATGCTCGCGCGTCGCCAGGACCCCCCAGGGGCGATTGGCGCGCGGCGAGGGGACCCCGTGGTCGATTGCGATTGGAATGGCTGCGCTCCGCGCAAGTCAACGGCCCGCCTTGGTCTCCAACTGGCCGGTACTATCGAAGACGCCTACGGCGAATCACCGCCGCCCCCAGCCTTTTTGGAAGCGCCTATGTGGCCGAACGTTGAGGCCAGACCTGCCAAGCTATCGGACCACGCGTTCCCCCAATCGGTTTGGAAAGCCTCCGGCGCCAACACGTGGGCATCTTGAAGGTCATCTTGGCCGTCTTGGAGGCCTCCTGGGCAAGCTTTGGGCGATCTTTTTGCGGCTTTTTGGGCCGTCTCGGGCCAGCTTCGAGCCAACTTCGGCCATCTTGGTGGGTTCCTGGCACGTCTGAAGCCGTCGGAAGCCGTTTGGGGGGCCTCTATGGGCCGACTTGGGGCCCGCTTGGAATGCTCCAGGGCCGTCTTGGAGGCCATCTTGGGCGTCTGGGAGGCCATCTTGGGGGTGTTGGAGGCCTCTTGGGCCCTCTTGGGGCCCTCTAGGGGCCATCTTGGAGGCCACTTGGGCCATCATGGGGCTCTCTTGGGGGCCTCTTGGGCGATCTTGGGGGCTTCTTGGGCCGTCTTGAGCCGTCGGAGAGCCGAAAAGGCGCAAATGCCAAAATCCTTCAAAAACCAAGGGAAAATCAATGATTTTGGCCTCTTCGGACTCTCCTGGAGGACCTCTTGGAGGCCTCTTGGGCCGTCTGGGAGGCCTCTGGGGGGCCTCTTGGGCCGTCTTGGGCCGTCTTGGACTCTCTTGGGCCGTTTTGGAGGCCGTCTTGGACCATCTCGGGCGGACTTGGAGGCCATCTTGGGCCATCTTCGCGATGTTTTGAGGATGTCCCGAGCGAAACGGCCGTTTTTGGGCATTGAGAGATGGGTTTTGGGCAATTTGCGGGTGGCCGGCGGGGCGGGCCGAAGCCCACTGGGGAGTTCTTTTAGAAAAAGAACCAAAACCAAAACCTGAATCATCCAGCACGCCGTGCACCCCTGCAAGCAGGGGGCGGCGGATCTAATGGCCTTCGGCCTATTCCGCCACCGTGCCTGGGTAGTGGGTAAGAATCCTCAGGGATGCTTCTTGGGATCTCTTCGGAGGGCTTTCGGGGGCCTCCAGGGGGAAAGTTTTGCGGCATTTTTGGGAGGCTGTTGGGGCTTCCTGGGGGCGCCTTGGAGGCCTCTTGGGGTCTCTGGGGGGCGTCTCGGGGCTTCCTGGGTGCGTCTTGGGTCGGTGAGCTCGACAGGTCGGTTCGCGTCCTCCCTCTGGGGGCTCGTCTTGGGGAGTTCTTGGGGCCCGCCTTGAAGAGTTCTTGGGGCTCTCTTAGGCCGTCTTGGAGGCCTCTTGGCCCGTCTTGGCTCCTCCTCGGGCTGCTCTTCCTCTTCCTTCCTTACTCTGTCCTCCGTAATTGCGTGGCTCGAGTGCCGATGCAGTTCGCGTAACCCCAGCGGCTCCCGCGGCGCCATCCCGGTCCGATATGGTTCTGTCATTCGAAGTGGCCGCGCCGCGTTCGGAGCTGTACTCCGGCTTGCTCGCCCTGAGCAAGGTCCCTGCTGCTCGAGGAATTTACCGGCAGCACGACCTGCGGCGTCACATGGTCAGCTTCCTGTGGCGGCAGAGGTTCCACACCCTGCCAGAGGCGGTCGCGGCGGCTCTGTGCGCGGGCAGGGCGGCCCGGGTGATCAGGAACGCGACTCTGCCGAGCACTCGGCGCGTGATCCCGCCCGGAGGTTCGGTCACTATCGCCCCGAGAGGTGGCCCACACAGGCTTCGTCATTTGGGAGGTACGACGACGCCGTTGTTCGCCATCTGCAATGGCGGTGTCCTTAGCGTCAGTGGCCTGAGATTCGAGGCGTTCCGTCCGAGCTGGCGCAGGCCTGTCCCAGGCGGCCTCGGGTACTTCGCCACGGTGCTGCCAGACGGGGATCGGGCGGGGCGCCTAGAGATCGCCGACGACGTGACGTTTCACGGGCACGCCGAGATTGTCCATCGCGCGACTGGCCCCTTCGAGAGGCAGCTGTTCGAGCGGGCCCCGTGAGTTCGGGCGCGCGCGGCCAGCCCTCGCCGCGGAGGTGGCGCCTCCCGCGCGCGTCACCGAGTCTCCTTTGGAGCGACCGGCGCGCGTCGCAGACATTCCGGCGCGCTGTGTCCGGCGCTCAGTGTCGGCCGCGCGTCTTTCCAACTGTTCTTTGCCGCGGACGATCCGCGCGCGTCGCTGAGACTCCTTCGGGGCGACCAGCGCGCGTCGCGGGGACTCCTGCGCGCCCCGCTCAGAGCTCCCGATGTATCCGGTCGTCGTCGACGGGCCCAGCGCGCTCAAATGTCGCCCGCTGTAGTCTATTTCAGACGTTGGACATCTGGGTTTGCCTCGCGGAATCCTGGCGACTACGATTCCATATCCGTAGACCTGATGGCCCGAGCAGCAGGCGCCGCCGCGCTCCGTGGCACGCGCCCGACGCGCCCATTGACAGACGACCTCCGCTCGTGGACGGGGCCCCTCTCGCGGGGCGATCGCCCCGAGTCGGAGACACTCCAGCTCGCGCGGGCGGCCCCGGCCCTCTGCCCCGCGCCGGGTCAATCCCCCCCGGATGCCTCCCAAGGGCAGCGGGACGAGATGTCGGATCAATGTGGACAAGAATGAGCGAGGCGGAACAGTGACCTTTACAGTGAGATTGCGGACTGCGGGCGAGCCCTCCATCAGAGGCCCGCCGCGCGAGAATTTCGCCGCGGCCACGGCGGACATGGTCCGCCTCCTGCGGATGCCGGAGACGGAGCGGCGCGCTGAGCTGCGCCGTCTGCGAGCACAGCACGCGCAGTGCCCAGGCGATGGCCCCCAGACGCCGCGGCGCCAGCAGGATTGCGCGCCTCGGCGCCGGGTGAAAGGGAAACGAGGGCCGTCGCCGCGCGGTTCCCCGGCGCCGAGAGGCACCCCGGCATCGGGCCCGAAGCAGGGAGGTCCGCAGACACCGGGCGCCTCGGCCGCGGGCAGGCGCCCCCGGCAGACTCCCGGGACTGCTCGCCGCCGGGGCCCGACTCCTCGGACAGCGGGAGGTCGACGGGACGTCGCGGCCGCGACGTTCCGCGACGTTCTGGCCTGGCGCAGTGAGCGCGGCCGCTGGCCACGGCGCCAGCGTCCCGGAAGGGGGCCCGAGGATGACTTGGCGAGGAGGTGGCAGAGGTGGAGGGGGACCAGCAGGCTGCAGCCAGCGGCCCAGATCCTGAAGGAGCGCATCGACGCGCTGGCGCAGGCCGGTCGGGAATCGAGGCTGGAGGATGAGCGTGCCGAGGGCGCAGAGCAGGCACTGCGGATGCTGCACCAGCACTGGTGCGAGGGGAACGACGTCCACGACGAGGACCGTTGGAGGCATCCCGCCCTGCATCGGTCGCGCGGCGGCCAGCACCCGTACCCGGGCCTCTCGAACCTGTGCAACACCTGCTACCTCAACGCGCCCCTGCAGTGCCTCCTCCACTGCCCCGCCGCGCGCGCCGCGCTCCTGGGGGCGGAGGGCGAGGGCGAGCCGCTGGTCGTGCAGGACGCGGGGTGGGGGAAATCTCGTCGATGTCTTCGCTCCGGCACGGCCCCTGGTTGACTTTGGGTTCCTTCCCTCCGCAGGGGGGGGAGGCGATTGGCGCGTCGACAGGGCGGGGGGGGGGGGCAGTCGGCATGGGTTTCACCCCCTCTCGAGGAGCTGCGCGCCCTGGCGACCGCCTGCGTGCGCGGGGCGCCGCCGCCCGCGGAGGACGTCGGCGGCGCCGCGCCAGCGCCAGTCCGCGTGGACCGCTGGTCCCCGCACGCCTTCGTGGACGCGTTCCTCGCGAAGCACTGGGTGGACTTCAGGCTGGGGAAGTACGCGGACGCGAGTGAGGCGCTGTCTTTCATCCTGGAAGACGCGCCCGGTCTCGCCAGCCTCTTCCAGACAGGATGCGACGAGGAGGCCATGATGAGGCTCCCGGCGTTCGTGGACGAGGCAGACGAAGGCGACGACGCCCTGTCGCCGCAGGACTTCCTCCTCGACGGGGGCGCGCAGCGACTGGGCGTGCGAGAGCTGCTCCGCCGCGGCGCCTCCATGGGCGGGCGGCTGCGATCGAAGCCCGAGTTGCTGGCGGTCCACGTGCCCCAGAGGTTGGAGCGGGGCGACGGCGCGGCGCTCTTCCTCGGCGGCTGCGACATCGCGCCCTACTGGGGCGAGCTCCCGGAGGTGGCTCTGAGGGCGGGGGGGGAAGACGTCGCGTACCGCCTGCGCGCCCACGTGCAGTACATCCTGCCCGAGGGGTCGGAAGCCGTCCCATCCCACGTTCTGAATGACCCCCAGGGCCACTTCGTGGCCCACTTCGAGGAGGACGGGAGCTGGTACACTGCAGACGACCTGGGCGATCGGCCGCACGTGGTCCAGTGGGCGCCGGGCACCGAGCACAGGATGCCCTTCGTGATCTTCTTTGAGAGGGTGGACTCCAGGGCGGCCCGCGCCGAGGCGTGCCCGTGGCCGCCCGGGCCGGTCGTCGACGGCGCGGAGGGCGCGGGCGGCGACGGCGACGGCGACGCGGACGGCGAGGACAGCCCCGGCCTCGACGGAGCGCCCGAGGGGGGGGAGGAGCGTGGCGGGGCCGGCGACGCTGGCGCGCTGGGCGCGCGGAAGCGGCCGGCGGCGTCAGCCAGGAGCGGCGCCCCTGCCAGAAAGCGGCTCCGCCTCCGAGGGAAGCAGAGCGCGGCTGGGAGGCAGCAGAGCCGCGCCGGGAGGCAGCAGGAGAGGCAGCAGAGCCGCGCTGGGAGAAAGCAGAGCCGCGCTGGGAGGCAGCAGAGCCGCGCTGGGAGGCAGCAGAGCCGCGCTGGGAGGCAGCAGAGCCGCGACGACCAGAAGCGCGGTTGCAAGCCGGAGGAGGTGCTTCGGCAAGGGCGGAAGCCGAAGAGCAAGGGCGACAACGCCGACGGGTCCAGGCAGGACGCCCAGAACAACGTTGCCGCCCCAGTCTTGCGCAGCAGCAGGGAGGCGAAGTGCCTGCAGGCGGCCTGCGACGCACGCCGGGAGTGCGGCGACCTCTTCCTGCTCTTGCACTTTCTGGAGCCGCTGGCCGCTGCCGATGACCTGCTGAAGCACTACCCTGACTTCTTCGTCTACGCCGGCGACGACTGCGCTAACCGATGGGCGACGTTCCTGCGCGCCCCCGATCGGCCCAACAAGTTGGCCGGCAGGCTGCGGGAGGCGCTCGGAGTCACGGAGGAAGAGATATCCGACGGCAAGCGCCGACTGGAGACTGGCGAGTGGCGCTTGCACCACGTCGCGGAGCTCCTGGACGAGCGTTTGGACTCCGCACACAGCGCCCACTCCGTGGCGACCGCGGTCCGCCTGGCGGCGGGTGACGAGCTGGGCGTGCAGGGCGACGGCAACCCGCTGAGGGCGCACCTGGCGGAGGCGTGGCAGCGCAGACCTTGCAACCGCGGCCCGCCCCGGCACTCGGCCATGCCTGCGCGCCTTCGGGATCGTTCTGAGTGGTTCCAGTGCCCGGCGCCTGCGCTGCAGTATACCTGCCGCACGTGCGAGGCCGAGTTCCCCAACAGGGAGGCGTCCAAGGCGCACCAGAGCAGGGTTCACGGGGGGCAGCGGTGGTACCAGTCGCAGTATAAGGCGCGGTGCGAGCTGGAGCCTTACCAGCCGTCGCCGACCGAGGAGCGCCAGGCGAGCGGGCGGCGGGGATTGGCGCCCACCCCCCCTCTCAGACGTGCTCTTAGCGTTGGCGCTACCGGCGGCGGCGATAAGGGCATATATGTTTTTTTTTGGGAGGCGGCAGGTTTGGCTGCCGTGATCTGGGGGTCGGGCGGCGCTCCCCGCCCTCGCTGCAGGTGGTTGCCAGGTTCCACATCTCCCAGTGCTGCGCCACCGTCGATCCCGTCGACGAGCCGTTCGTCCCGAAGCTCGACTCGGAGATGCAGAAGCAGCTCGTCCACGCGGAGATCGTCGGCAGGATCGCCGGCAAGATCGGGCAGGCCCCCCCCGCGGAAGAGGTTTCCCGGCAGGCGGCCGACGCGGCGGAGTCGGCAGCCCGCGCTCAGGCGGCGTGCCAGGCGAGGGAGCCCCGCGCTTTCCAGGCATGCGTCTGCTGCGCCATGCAGCAGTGGTCCGAGAACCTCCACTCGGAGTACCTCGTCGGCGACAAGTGCACCATAAAGGGCCGGGCCCAGTTCGCGGACTGCCTGTCGGCCGAGTGGTATCACCAACGATGGCCCCTCATACCGCGCGACGAGCTGATGTCGTCGGCCGTGGACTTCCCCCACAACGACTGCGAGGGCTCGCCGACGTCCACGAAGATACTCTTGCACAAGAGGCGCGTGCCCCCGGAGGCGCTCGAAAGGAATGTGCCAGTGAAAGTCTGCGAGGATTGCCGGAGAGACCTGTGGTCTGATCACCCCAAGGTGCCGCTGATGGCGTTGGTGAACGACCTCTGGTTGGGCCGCCACCACCCGCTGCTCAGGAAGGCCGCTCTCGCACACCAGATGCTGCTCGCGCTCGGCCGCGTCGTGCCCACGAAGATCTACCTGTCCAGCAAGGGCGCCGACAAGGCCGTCCGGCAGGAGCAGCAGTCGTGGAGGCAGAAGTTCTTGCAGTACGCCATGCAGGGCACCGCCATCGTGTTCGGGAGCGGGAACGTGGACCACGCGATGCGGAGCTTCCCGCCGGAGCCCGACATGCTCAGGGACACGTTCGTGGCCGTCTTCGCAGGCGCCGACAACGACGAGGAGGGCATCCCCCTGACCGAGGAGCAGAAGCAGGAGAGGGCCCTGAGAGCCATGAGGGAGGAGGTGGCGCTGCACGTCGACAAGGCGGAGTACGACGCCCAGGCGCGGTTGATGAAGCAACACAACTACGTGTACAATGACCCGGGCGTCCAGTACCGATCGGACCTCGTGGACCGATTCCCCCCGCGGCCGGGCGTGCCCGACTTCATGTTGGCCTGCGCGAAGTATGTCCCCACGGATGCGGCGTTGGACGACGTCGCGCAGGCGCAGGGGCCCGCCTCGGCCACCACTGGCGCGCAGGCAGAGATGAGCGCGGCTGCCGAGGACGCGCAGGAGCTGACCAAGTGGCTGTCCGTCCTTGAGGACCACATGGACGACGTCAGCGAGCTCACGTCCCTGCCGGCGCTCCAGGGCATGCTCGAGAGGATGGAGAGTCAGGCGGGGCGCGTGGTGGCCAACGAGCTGATGTCCAGACTCGAGGACCAGGGAGGCGAGGATAGGGCGCTGCAGCTGGACGAGATCGGGCGTCACCGCCTGCGGGACCTCTGCCAGGAGTTCCACGCGCGCTGTCGGAAGATCTCCCCAGGGGAGGACATGGCGAAGCTGCACTGGCGCGTCCAGGCGCTGGAGACCAACAACTGCCAGGCGGGGGAGGGCGCGGGCGACCTGGCGCGATCTGCAGGAGTCGCGGGGACTCCCGCCGAGGACGATCCGCGCTCCTTGCAGGAACCGCCCGTCCCAGACGGCCAGCGGAAGGCGAGGCTTCGGGTGCCCACTTCGAGGAAGGCGGAGAGCTGGCGGAATCCGAAATACTGGTCGATTGCCAGGCCCACGGACTTCTGCTACGGGGACTGCGCCTGGGGCCTCGGCCAGCTCCCCCCGGGCGGAGATGAGGGCCCGCAGAAGCAGAAGGAGGCTCGGCTCTGCTTCAGCGTGGCGCACTTCATCAAGAATCTACTCGCGCGGGAGGAGATGGAGTATGACGTGCCCGCCGACGAGGAGAGATACGTGGCCAGGCCCATCAGTCGTTTCCGCAGCTCCTGGTACGACGTGCACCTGCTGTGTTCCTTCTGGAGAGTCACGGAGACGACCAACAGCACCTACACGTTCATGAAGACGCCCGGGGCGTTCGGGGCCGCTCGCGCCTGCGCGGACATCACGCCGGAGATGATCGAGGAGGCGCAGCTCAGGGCGCAGCAGACGGGCGGGAAGGCCACGCTGCACGGCATCCTCAAGGACAAGGACACCCCGAACGAGGTGCGCAAGGCCTTCGCCACCCTGGGCCAGGCCACTGCCGGCCAAGTCGGGTCCGACGGACACAGGCGGGAGCTGCGCGGAGAGGGCGAGGCGTATGCCCTGCGCTTCGGCCCGCCCGTCCAGTTCGTTACCCCGAATCTGGCAGACACCAAGCAGCCCCTGATCCTCATCGTGCAGGGGGAGGAATACACCTTCGACAACGACCTGACCGAGGCGGGGCAAGTCACGTTCAGCGAGATGTCGCAGCGCGTCGCCGCGGACCCCGTGGGCCAGGCCGTGGTGTTCGAGCTGATGATGAGGCTGTTCTTCGTCCACGTCCTCGGCCTGCGCCCAGAGACCGTCGGGTGGCGGCGAGGAGAAGTTCGAAAGGCTTCGGAGCACTGGGTCTCCGACGGCGTGGCGGCCGACCTCATGGGCGTGCCCGCGGTGTTCGGCCCCCTCGTGGCGGCCTTCGGTCCTGTCGAGGCTCAGGGCCGCGGCTCGCTTCACCCGCATATCCTCATCTGGCTGCTGCAGGGCCAGCTGCAAGTGCTCCTGGACATGCTGCAGCGCGACCAGGCGAGCTTCGAGGAGCGCTTGAACCTGTGGATGCGGCAGGTGGTGCAGGCCGTGGTCGCCACTCAGCAGAGCGCCGTGGAGCTGCTGCCCTTGCAGCTGCAGGGGGGCGAGAACAAGTGCGGGGTCGCGGTGCCGCCGCTGCCGTTCGGGCCCAACGAGAAGCGGTACTTCAGAGCCGACGGGCGCAAAGAGACGGCGACGGCAGAGCAGCTCGGGGTCGGGGGCGACACAGGTGAACAGGAGCTGTGGTTCTACGACCCCCAAAAGTCCGAAACCCAAGGCGACGAGGTCTACCACGAGGCGCATCGCCCCAATCTGCCGCTGCGCCACAAGGACGGCACGGAAGCGGACGACGAGGCGGCGTGGGTGGAGAAGAACGCCGCGGAGAACAAGGGGTACTGGCGGCAGCCGCTCTCCAGCAGCGCCTCCGGCATTTTCCCGAGGTACCGCGGCGGGGGCACCCTGGCGGAGTCTCTCCCGAACGAGGAGTGGATTCGCGAGATGTGCCGCGACGCGCACGAGCTCGTCATCGGCTGCGGCATCCACGTCTGCAGCCCCTCTTGCTACAAGTACCATTCGGACAAGGCGCGCGGCTCGCAGATCTGCCGCCGCAACTTCTACAACCTGGTGACATTGTGCACGTGGCCCGAGGATGCGGACTCCCAAGAGTGCCGGTTCCGCACGCGCGGGAAGGCGCTGCGCGGCTGCATCGGCATCTTCCGGGAGACGGACTACGGCATGGCCGGGCGCATCGTCACCTTCCAGCTTCACCCCGGGGAGACCTCCACGAAGTACGCGGCGGTCGTCTCGGCGCGGTGCAACGTGGACGTGCAGGACATGAGACGGGTGCTGCCCCCGCGCCTGTGGATGGATGCGTCGGAGCTGGAACCGGAGCCGGACGAGAAGGACCGCAAGAGCTACAACCATGGCCTCTACCCTCAGCGCTACGCCGACTTCTCGGTGGGCGCCCGGGAGGACTGGGGATGGTTCCAGCATCTGAACACCACGTCCGCGGAGAAATGGGACCTTGTCGTAGTCACCGACTGGCGCGAGATCTTCAGGGAGCTCGCGAACCGCGACAGCCCCGCCGTGGACGGTGGCGACGCTGCGCGCGCCGATCTCCAGCGCGACCTGGAGCGGCACGCGCTGGCCACCTTCGTGGACGCCCACAACGCGAGCTACTACGTCAACTCGTACACCACGAAGGTGAACCCCAGCATGGACGACGTGCTCTGCAAGCTCCTCGACGGCGTGCGCCGCCTGAAGAGCCAGTGGGACGACAGGGAGGCGCAGGCCGCGGGCGACGCCGGCGACGAGGCCCAGTCGACCGCCGCAGGAAAGCGCAAGGAGGATTTCAAGCGCACGCTGCAGGTGTTGGCCCGCTTCGAGACCTGCTTCCGCAGGGCCTCCTGGAAAAGCGGCAGCGAGATGGTCTTCCCCATGCTCTTTGGGCACCTCTCCTTCATGACGCACCGTTGCTGGAAGGTGTTCATGCGGAAATCCGTCTACCTCGCCGCGGAGTCCTGGCGCTGGCGGTACGGCCAGGCCGACACCGCGGAAAGCGCACCCGCCGCCTCGATCACGTACGCGGTCCCCGGCACTGGACAGCAGGTCGCGATGCCGGGGTGGCGCGAGGTGCAGCGCGAGGGCGAGACGGTGTACGTCAGCCCCGACGGCGAGGAGTTCGACACGTTCGAGCACGCGCACCAGGCGTTCCAGATCGCGAACGCCAGCGGCGGCTCGCTGCGCAACGTGACGAAGGCGCTGAACAAGCTGCGGGAAGGCGAGGCCGAAGAGGTGCCCGAGACACAAGGGCCGACTGTCGAGGGCCTCGCGCAGGGCAAGTTTTGGGGCGCAGTGCTGAGCCAGCACGACGATTGGATGCACCGCGGAGACCACCCTATTGTCCGAGACATGAGCTTGTACGTCTACAGCATCTGGGTGTACCGCGTGGAACTGCCGCTGCATGCCCTTCCGGCCGGGGAGCTGGATCCCGAGGGCAGCGGAAGTCGCACCCTGCACGTCGACATCGCCTTCGACTCGTCCTACTCGGCGGCGCGGAACTGGACTCAGAGGCTGGCCGTCGAGCCGCGCATCCCGAAGCTGGACGGCTTCCAGTTCGTGAGCGCGGAGTCGAACGTGGAGACGCACTACCTCATGAAGTCGGTGCTGCTCCGGCCAGTGCACCTGCCGGACGCCGACGGCCCCAACGACACGAAGGAGCTGCGCTACCTCCGCGCGTACGAGCACCTGTGCGCGGCGCCGGAGGGCGAGCCGGAGTGGCCGGCGCAGCCGGCGGGGGAGGGCGTCTCGGGCCCGTTCCAGCGCGGCTGGGAGTCGTTCGCCACCGCCCAGGAGCAGCTGGCGAAGACGGCCCGGGCGAAGTGCCTCAGGAATGACGTAGGGTCTTGGGCGACCCCCAGCATCTGGAACACGGAGGAGGTCGAGTCCGCGCTGCGCGAGAAGCGCAGCGACAGCGGCGAGGACGTGCAGCCTCCGTGCCGGTGCGCCCAGTGCACGGAGCTGGGCAGCTGGCTGGACAGCTTGCTGACGGTGCAGGAGTACCTGGCCCTGGAGACCACGAAGACCGCGGCCAACTTCGACGGCATCTCCAAGGCGAAGGCTTCGAAGCCGAAGAGGCCGCAGAAGGACGACGTGCATGTCGCGGAGGCCCCCGTGTTCCGGGAGGGCGCCGAGGACTCGGGGGCGGGCGCCGCGCAGGTGGAGGCCCAGGCCATCCGCGCTCAGGACGGCTTCGCGAAGCTGGGCGCCAACGCGGTCCTGGAGCATCACTACTTCGACCCCGAGACGCCCGGGCAGATCTTGCGCTTCGACACCGCCGAGCGCACGCAGGCCTTCGTGAAGGAGCTCAAGAAGGCCGCCACGATGATGGAGAACGGCGCGCTGCCCGGGCCGACTGACGCCGACGCGTCGCGGCGCGCTGCCCGCGCCCTGAAGGACAACGTCCTCGCTCCGTTCAGGGCCCTGTGCGACCTCGACGCAGACGAGCTGAAGAGCCTGGTGGAGACCCAGCGGAAGAGGTTCGCCAAGGGGGGCACGAAGGATGCGGACGTGCCCGTGGCCGACGCCCCCGCGCGGGACGACGTCGGGGCAGCGGGCGCTGGCGCGATGCCAGCCGAGGCGGCGCAGGCGCGGTGGGAGCCGTCGGAGGAGTTGCAGCGGCCCAGCGACTTCGTCAAGCGCCTCGTCAAAAAGTTCGTGGACGGCGTGGTCAACCCGAGCACGGGGAAGCAGGAGCGCCGCCCTCTGAAGCCCGACCAGGCCCTGTTCGTCACGGCGCTCGCGAACGCCTGCAACGTGGTCTGGGACGAGGAGCAGAAGATCGAGGACGGCAGCATGGCCAAGCACGCGAAGCGGAAGACGTTCCAGTTCCTGCTCCTGGGCCAGGGCGGCAGCGGGAAGACCGCCATGGTGCAGGAGATCGTGCTGCCGGCCATGGACGCGCTGTTCCCTGTGGAAACGGGCAAGGCGAAGTCCACGCTGATAGTCTGCGCGAAGTGGTCTCAGGCCGCGAACATCTCCACGGACGCTCACAAGGCCGTCAGTTGCCACCGGGCGGGCGTCATAGGAGCGCAGTCCTTCAGGAACAAGGACATACCCGCGGGGGGCAAGCTGAAAGCGCTGCAGGACACGTGGGAGGCGGTCAGGTGCTTGATCCTGGAGGAGGTGAGCATGATCTCGCCCAACCTGTACAACATGCTGGCGTTCCGGTCCTACCTGGGACGCAAGGCCGAGTGGGGCGCGGAGGAGCGGGAGTACGACCAGGTCTGCGGCGCCTTCGGCCGGATGCCCATCGTGATCCACCTGGGGGACTTCCTGCAGCTGAAGCCGACGGGAGGCAAGGTGTCGCTCATCTCCAGCTTCGAGGAACTGGCGGCGGCGGGCATCAACCTCGCACCAGAGTACCAGGCAGTGATGAAGCTCTTCTGCAGGACGCCGCTGTGCTTCGAGCTCCAGGCGTCCAACCGCTTCAAGGACCCGAAACTCAGGGACCTCATGGCGTTCCTGCGCAAGCCGGGGAAGCAGGTCCCGCCGGCCATCCGGGCCACGTGGAACGCCATGCAGCTGAAACCCGATGATCGTAGACTCCGGGAGGACAGGTTCCAGAACGGCCACATGATCGGGTCCTATTGGGACACCGCGGCGCGCTGGATGAACATGCGTGCCCAGCGGGACGCGGACGTCCTGAAGAAGCCTCTCTTCATCGCGCAGGCCGCCGACAGGTCTGCCCCGACGATGAGCAGGAAGGACGCCGCCAAGATGATGAACTGTGCCAGCCCGAAGAACACCGGTGGCATGCACGGACTGTTCCCGGTGCACGTGGGCATGCGGATCCGGCTCCTGGAGGCGCTGGACCTCAAGAACGGCCTCGTCAAGGATGCCGAGGGGCAGATCGTGCACATCGTCGTGGACCCTCGAGATCGGGGCGACGTCGACAAGGCCGAGAGAGACGGGGAGAAGAGGATCTATCTAAAGCACTTGCCGCTGGGGTTCTGGGTGCGCATGGAGAAGTACGCGAGCGCGCCCTTCGTGGATGACCTCGAGCGCCACGACGAGAGCCTCACGGGGGACCTCGCGGGCCCGCTGGTGTTCATCGAGCCCCGCACGTCGGAGCCGTTCACCTTCCGCACCTCCAAGGTCACCCGGACGGGCTTCCCGTTCTCGCACGGCAGGGTCATCACCACGGTGGCGTGCCAGGGGCGCACCATGCGAGAAGGCGACGGGGCGGGGGACGGCGCTCCGGGGACGGCCAGACCTCCGAGGCGCGAGCAGTCCGCAGCCATCCTTCGGTCTTGTGGACTCTCGCCCTGGGCCGTCGGCTGCCCGGCGCACTGCTCCCTCGGCCGACGTCGCCCAGGCGTGATCCTGGACTGCGGCCGCCACGGAGTCGGGAACGGCAAGAAGGAGGACGACGACTGGTGGCTGGAGCTCTACGTGCTGCTCTCGCGCGCCACGCGCCACGAGGACCTCCTGCTCACGCGGGCGCCGCGCATCGAGTTCTTCCTGGCTGGGCCGCCGGAGGGCTTGCGTGAGCAGCTGGAGCAGTTTGCGGCGCGCACGAAGCGGCGCAGGAGGGAGGCGACGGCCCTCGCCAAGGAGCTCGGCTTCACAGAGTTTATCCGCGAGGCCTGACCTGAGGAGCGGCCCGCCCCACCCGCGCCTTCTCTTGGCTGTCCGACTGCTTGGCCTCGCGCCGCGGACGACTCGCGCGCGTCGCTTTGACCCTCTCGGGGCGATCAGCGCGCGTCGCGCAAACTCCGCATTGCGCTCTGCCCAGCGCCTCGCCCGCCCCTCGTCGCTCTGCCTGGCGGCCAGAGCCACGCGCGCTACGAGTCAGCCAGCAATCACTCTCTGATCCGCTCAGCGGACGAACCGCGCGCGTCACTGCGACCCCTTCGGGGCGACCTGCGCGCGTCGCGGGGGCTCCGCCTTGCGCTGCGCCCGCAGCCTTGGTCTTTGGAGTGCGCGGGCAAAGGAGATGGAAAAAATGAGGGGAGGAAGCGAGCGCGATCCTCGTGTGTGGCGTGCCGACATGGGCGTCGCGGCGCGCGGGCGCTGCCGTCGGGGTTCCCAGGGAAGCCCCCTGCAGAGGCGACGCTCAGAGTCACGAGTACCGAGAGTCACGCAGACCCAAACTGTTCACAGTCGTATACATACATTTACACTGGGCGTATCCATGCACGCATTCATGCGAATAGAATCAATCGCGCGCAGATGCATTCATAATCAGACTCGCTCGCGATCCGACTCGCACGCGCTCAAGCTTTCATATTCGGACCTATCGTCTTCGTTCGTGTTGTGTACACTGCCACGCATTTCGGCACACCCCTCATACGGCTCGTGGCCCCATAGGGAGCGCCACCGAAGAAGATATTCACAATTGCGGTACTCTCAACTGCATATGGTTGGGTCCTTCGCCAGGCTAATTTGTGCCTCACGGGTTTTGTTAGCCGGGCCCCTCAGGGGTGTGGGATCTTCCGGACCCCCTGGGGGTTCTGGAGGCCTCCTGAAGGCCTGGAGAGCCGTCGGAAGGTGTCTCGGGCTGCGCGGGAGCGTGTTGGACCGTTCTTTACGTTCTGGGGGCTCCTTGGGGTCGTCTTGGGCTGTCCTTGGGCGTCTTGGGGCCCCCCCGGGAAGCCGGGAGGCGCAGTACCGGCCAGATGCAAGGTGATGTGTGGGATCTCCGAGTAGGAATCCACTTTGAAAAAAAAGGGGGGGCGCTGTACTGGGCGCCTCTTCGACAATTTTGAAAGTTTCTTGGCCCGTTTTGGACCCGTCCTGGGAGTCTTTTGGGCGGTCTTGGGGCGGTATTGGACCGTTGGAAGCTCGAAAACGCGAGAAAGCCAAAAACATAGAAAAACAATCGAAATCGACGATTCTGGCCTCTTCAGACTTTCCCGGGACGCCTCTCGGACCTCTCTTGGGGCCTTTTGGAGGCCTCCTGGGCGTGGAGAGCCGTCCACAGGGTATTTTGGACTGCTCGGGAGCGTCTTGGGCTGTTCTTTACGTTCTGGGAGCTTCTTGGGGGTCGTCATGGGCTGTCCTTCGGCGTCTTGGGGTCTCCACCAGAAGCTGGGAGGCGCGGTACCGGCCAGATGTCAGGGGATGTGTAGGACCGCCGAGTAGGAGTTCCATTCCGCGGATGCCGCGGATGTGTAGTGACCTACAGATCCGCCCGATGCATGATGAGCCGAGCGAACGTTGGTGCCTCGGATTTCGAACGCAGTGATACGCAGCTTGAGCGCCAGGGGTGGCGGGCGCGCGATTATTGGCTGGCGCCTGCTCATGGTCGAGCCAGCGCGGCGCAGCCAGCCAGAGCACTCTGGGGCGCAGAGCGCGATATCCTCCTCTTTTTCCTCCTCCTCCTCCTCCTCCTCCTCCTCCTCCTCCTCCTCCTCTTTCTCCTCCTCATCCTTCCATTCCCATCCCTCTTTTCTCGCGAGCCGCCTGCACAGTGAGCTCGGCAGCGGCCGAACAAGCATTGTTACCTCAGGGACGCCTGAGCACCACTTGAAACGGCAACATCAGTCAGTTGCGGGGTCCATTTGTGCATGGAACTGACGAGGCAAAATCAGTCAGGGCAATGATCACGCGATTCTGGGAAAAATTTAACAATGTCCAGGGCACCTGGGCTTCTCTGGAAACGCGAGGAAGGTCGGAGGTTGGCTGCAAGTCGGCCTGGCAGCCCGAGGGGGCGCGCCGAAGGGCCTGTCGATGCCGCGCGCGCGCAAACGCGACCCCTTGAGTATCCTAACGTGATTCTGCTGGATGGGGTAAACCCAATCACGGCAGAGGGCAGATATCAAGGTACCGCGAGAGTCATGTAGAAAGTAATTGCTTAGTCATGCAAAAGGAAATAAATTGAACCATGCTAAAGCCAACGGCCAAATGGTACGTACGCGATGAATGCGATTCACTGCAACGCTTGCGAACGGCGGGCCCGAGCGCTCAAAGGACGCGTTGCGCGATATCCTGCTCCTTCTCCTCTTCCCCTGCCCCCTCCGCTGGCCGACCGCCAGCCACTGGCAACCACAACTGGCCTCTTCGACACAGCGAACGTCGACCCGGCAGCCGGCCTCTCGGCGAAGAAGGGGCGGAACTCGGGGGTTCTTCGTGCAGAGCAGCCGCCTTGCTGTCCACCTCCTGGCGTTCTCTCCGTAGCCCTACAGCGCCGACGCGCTCACCTCGAGCACGGGCACTGTGGCTCCAGCTCTGATCAGCTGCGACCCGTCCCACGTGACGAAGAACTCGCGAGCAGTCCTGGGCGTGTCAAAATTTACGACGGCGTTGGTTGTTCTGGCTTTGAAATCTCTCCGCATGTAAGCGAAGTCGTAGCGGTCCGCGAAGTCCGTTTGGTCGATCAAGCCCAGGAGATCTCTCTGCGTCGCATCCATTGGGATATTGATGATCACGAGCGTGGTGATAGCTGGAGCGCCCGGGGTGGCAGGCCCGGCGCTCTCCGATGGCGCCGGCGCGTTGCCCGCGAGCTCACCCCGCTGCAGCTCCAACCCCACCGCGCCGGCCCTCCACCCGGCAATCCTTTGCTGCGCCGCACGGGCCTGCCACCGCAGCTCGACCGGCTGCTGCGTCTGGGGGAACTGGGAACACACATACACACACTCACACATACACACACAAGGTACCAATACCGCTACTCCCTGTCGGCGGCAAGCAAGGGTTGGAAGTGAGAAGAATAAGGCTTTCTCAGACGGCGGCGGGACTTCTCAGAAGCCCTCTGGCCTTCAGAGCAGTTTTCTTTGTCTTCGGGGGAGGCTTAGGAAACTTCACAGGAGGCCAGGGGACTTCAGAGCCTTCTGAGAAGGCCTTCTCCTATCCTGGACCTCTCCTTGGGCGCGTTCCGACCAGAACTCCGAGGCGAATCCGCTGGTGGCGACGAGGGCCACCCAGGAAGCCCTTGTAAATGGGGAAAACGAGGGAAGGGTCCCAGACCCCCGACGTCATTGGTTTTTCATCCAGAGGTCTCGACCGAATTCCCCAGGACCGGTTTCTGGCCCCTGGTCGTTTCTTGACGGTCCCGAGGCCCGGCGAAGGCCCCCAGAGGCCGCCAACTTCGAGATCCGACGCGTGCCAATGCCCAGTGGTCAACGCGAGCCGTCGCGTTGGACGTCTTGTCCACCAGCGAGCTGTTCTAGGATACAAGGCTATCAAACTCTGTGCGGCTGGGCCCCTGCCAGGATCAGGTACGGAAGCGAGGTGCATGGCTGCAGTGACGGAGAGCTTTTACAGATTCGGCGCTTGTGTGCGGCTACGATGAAGCCTGCTGTTGGGGGCCGTAGCTTGTCGATCCTCTCGAGGATCGACGGGGACCCCGCTTGGTTCGGCGCTGTGTCCCCTAGTGGTCGCTGGTCAAAAGGTAGTGCGGAGGAGACAGGGAGGGAGGAAGAGGAAGAGGAAGAGGAATAATGAGAGAGGACACTGCCACGCATCCGACCGCAACCACTAACGTCCAGTCGTGAATTGATGTACCCGCTGGCCCTGGGCATTCCCAGCAGCGCTTTACATCCCACCATTGCACGATGAAATAAGACCAGACCTGGAGCCAGCAACGCAGTGAGGCAGTAAGTACAGTGCGAAGCAGGGCCAGAGAAGAAGGAGGAAAGAGTAGCAGGACGACCAGGAAGAGGACATATTGGAATACCGTGGGCGTCACCTTCAGTGTATAGCTCGCCACGGATGACTACGAGCGGCGCCGCCCAAGGCGCGATCAACTTCACTGGCCAGTTAAACACGAAATTGTGCGATAGGCGGCAGCAACGGCCGATTGAGGGGATACCTAGGGAAATAGAGAGCGAGAAGGGGAAAGGGAGTGGAGACAAGCAAACGCATCGCAATAGCGCCAACGCGGGTCCTTTGGCCGCCAACAGTCAAAAGAGCACCCCAGTGTGTGAGGAGTGCACCTTACCTGCCTCGCTGTCGTGCGATTGCGGATGGGCCAGCGCACTCGAACCGACTGCGGATGGGCCAGCACGCCCATCCAGAGCGGATTGCCCGCTACATGCAAAATCGCCCATACGTGTGCACATTAAGATTCACACCACGACTGGTTTCATTGCATTGGCCCGTGCGGCAGCAAAGCATGATATCTTGCACAGCCTAGTTACTGTTGCACTGCAAGTGAAGGCCGAATTTCGTGACACCGCCTGCTACGCCAGGGGCGGATATTCGACTCTTCATTCCTAGCCGAAGGTATTGTTCCGAAATGCATGCTGCTCTTTTGGAGAGTGGGCGAGGGTGCACGCGCCCTACCGTCTCGTGCTGTCGGCTGGCCTCCGAACCGCCCAAAGAACACTACTGCGGCCTCGCAGGACCGCTGAGACGCTTCATGGCGACCCCAAGCAATAGCCCCAACGACGTCAGTACGCAGGTGCTCATCTGGGTCCGCCCAGGGAAACCCCAACGAGGCACCAGAGACTTTGCTAACACAAAATGCATAGAAACATCAATAATCAACACGGCTCATGAACAACACTGCACCGTGAGCTCGACCTCCTGCCTTCCCTCCCCCACCAGAGCAGTCCGTGGAGACATAGAAGTTCGTGGCATTCGCGTCTGTGTTCCTGCTGGTGGCCTGAGCAAACATCCGGATGGGGCGACAGAGGTACTGCAGGCAACAATTCCGCGGCCACGGACGTCTGGCATCTTCATTCGGGAAGCCTGAAACCTTCCGCGTTAGCTCTACTTCGATGGATGATGTACAATGTTGTACGGCAGCAGGGAGGCTCGAACACGAGCAGCAAACACACTCGGGGAGCTTGTCAATCACAGACATGTCCAATAACTTTGCTGCGATTGACATAGCTTGGACGTGTCACGATCGCGGGTCTATTGATGGGGCGCAATGATGACTGAGCAGAAAGAGGCAACAACAAGCGGCATCGACTGCGGGTGTCCACGCTGCCCGCTCCCGCAAAACGCACTGCCACTCAGAGGTGCTGACGGCATGCTTCAAGGATCCAGTGGGCGAGCAGGACGCTGCCAAGCCAACTGGCAGCTTGGACTAGAAGAGAGGGCGGCAGAACCACCCTTACAATAAAATCCCCCGCCCGTCGCGGATCTATTGGCGATGTATCGCCGATTCCGGATCGATGTTCTGGTCTGAACCAGTCCCTCCCTGCTAGCGTTCCGCCTCAGAGCTTCCAGAGTCGAGGGAGGACGAGCCAACCCGACTACCTTGGCGGCGCGCACAACGGAGTGGCGCAACGGGCGGGGTCTTCTGAGACGTCGGGGACTTCTTAGAAGGCAGAGGCCTTGTTTGAAGCTCACGGCTGGATAAGTGTCGAAGAACTGTTTAGGACGCACCCCTAGAGGGATCGGGGCAGATTTTAACCGGATTTGGGCTGGGCGGGGGAGTCACCGTTATTTGAAATGGTGCCCCTATCAGATTCCCTGTGCGTGAACTAATTGCGCAACCCTGTCCTTCCGCTTCCTTCATCATGCGCGTTCGCTAACGGGCCTCTGGCATCGATCGGAAGGGTGAGAAGGAGGGGAGGAGGAGGAGGAGGAGGAGGAGGAGGAGGAGGAGGAGGAGGAGGAGGAGGACGAGGAGGAGGAGGAAGGAAGAGGAGGAGGAAGAGGAGGAGGAGGAGGAAGAGGAGGAGGAGGGAGGAGGAGGAGGAGGATGAAGGAGGAGGAGGAGGAGGGAGGAGGAGGAGAGGAGGAGGAAGAGGAGGAGGAGGAGGAGGAGGAGGAGAAGGAGGGGCAAAAGGAGGAGAGGGAGGGGGGAGCAAGAGAGGGGGGGGAGAGGAGGAGAGGAGGAGGAGGAGGAGGGGAGGAGGGAGGAGGAGGAGGGAGGAGGAGGAGGGAGGAGGAGGAGGAGGAGGGGGAGGAGGAGGAGGAGGGGGAGGGGGAGGGGGAGAACTGGATGTTCCTGAGCGGGGGGGGGGCTATCGGGCACAATACCGGCAACGGCATGAGCATACGTAAACGTTCGGAGATCCGCGCGGAATTTTTGGATTGGTGCTGGACCCTCCTGGCGGCGCCTCCTTCGCCGCCACTGGCCCAGTCCCATAGAAGCCAGGTGAGTGTGGAGGTGCTGTTTCTGTGGACCTCGGTAGCAGGGAGAACAAAACCCCCTTCAGCCGAACACCCTATAGCGCAAACAACCCCAGGACCAGTCCCATCGGGCGCAGAACCGCAACAACTGCTGCTGCGACACCCGCTCGAGAACCGAAAAAAGGCAATTCGCTAATCGACTTGGCAGGGTGAGGTTCCTATCAATCTCCGATGGGGTTTCTATCAATGCCCGATGATTGGGCACTTGGAGGTCGGTCCCCTCTCCAGAAATCTGGGCCCCATCGCCCGGACTGGCTTTTGGTCTCCAGTTTTGATTTTGAGATTCCCGGGGTCAGGCGAGGGCCCCAGGGGTCGAGAACTGTCACACACAACTCCCTTCTTGTTGTCCGCGACGCGAACAGGTCCCGTCCCGACCGCTTCGCGGGGGGTCGCTTTTCGGTCCCAAATCCACGATTGATTGTCCCTGGGCCGAAAACGCAAGTTACGCATTTTCTCTCTGACTTGGAGACGCAAGTTACGCATTTTCTCTTCAGTGGTGGAATCGAAATTGCTTTACGGGCTCGCTGGGGCATGCTTGAACAAAGCCCAAACACGGCGTCTGGACGGCTTCCAGAACAGGTGCCTCAGAAAGATCATTGGCATCAAGCCGTCATGGTTGTCCAGAGTACCAAACGCAGAAGTGCTGAGGCTTGCGCAGCACACGGGTGCCAGTACCCTGCTACTATACCGGCAGATGCTTATGTTCGGCGACGTGCTGCGCTCAAGTGAGAACAGCTTGCTTCGCCGCACCACGTTCGCGCCAAACTCTTTCACGCCGGCGACTGCTGCAGGAGTGAGGCGCAGAGGCGCGCCGAGCAGAGAGTTCGCTCCCATCATGTTGAAGCAATCCTTAGGAATTTTCGGCAGTGTTCACGCGACGGTAGACGCAGCGCAGTCCGTATCGGGCTGGAAGCGCACGCTGCGCCATCACATTCTCTCATTGTGATTATCCAAGTGTTTTGTCTATTGCATTTTCCGCGATCTGTCTGTCCACGCACCGCCTGGTGTACGACTCGGAAGGAAGGAAGGGCCGAAAACGCCCCCCGAGGGCCATAATATTCGACAAAAGCGCCAGCTGAAAAAATCAGATCGCGGGAAATATGGGGAGGACAGAGAAGCGACTGGCGACGATGAGTGACTGATTGGGAGTGGGTGCCACCTCCATGGGCAAGCCCCCCCCCCCGCAACGTTGCTCCCCGAGGTCCCGGGCAGGTGCCCCGCCCGAGCGCGCGGCGGGGTGGAGCCCGAAGAGTTCCAGGCGCTCCCTCTCCGCCGCGACGCACCTTGGGTGCACGGGTGCGAGGCGGTCAGAGCGGTGCGGCGCGGAAATTCGGGAGGCCAATCGGCCCTCGCCCCTGCCCGTCGACGAGGACGATGGGGGAGAAAAAAAACCCTCATCATCCTCATCCTTCTCCTCCTAGCCTCGTCCTCCTCGCCCTCCCTCCTCCCCGTCCTCCCCCCGGGCTGCGCTCCCCCTCCTCCTCGTCCTCCTCGTCCTCCCTGTCCTCCTCGTCCTCGTCCTCGTCCTCGTCCTCGTCCTCCTCCACCTCCTCCTCCTCCTCCTCCTCCTCCTCCTCCTCCTCCTCCTCCTCCTCCTCCTCCTCCTCCTATTCATCCTCCTCCTCCTGCTCATCCTCCCTGCCGCCTCCCACCCTTGAGACAGCAACATCCCAATTCGCCTGCCAAGCCAAACATAATCATTCCCTGGGCCCTGTCCTGGGGTCTATCGCAACCGGTTCTCAAATCGGATCCGTTTGAATGAGCTCGTGCCTGGATGAACCAAAGAGCGGGTGACCCACCCGCCCCCCAGGATCAGAAGCAGCGGCAACGGCGGGCTTTTTCTGGCATGCGCAGGCGCGCCACGCGCCAGCCGCCCTCCTCCTCTGCGCCGCCGACGGCGGCTCCTCGGCCCGACCTGCAAGCAGGCAGAGCCGAAAAAAACCTCGAGGGCCAGGGAGGGGAATAACCTGGGAGGGAAGGGCCCGAAAGAAAAACTTGAGGCCAAGTGGGCCGCGGAAGGGGAAGTGGACAGAAGAAGAGAAATGGATTGCCCTCCCCCCCAGGCACCTCACGCTAAAACCTCGCGTTCTAGGCTGGCGCGCGAACTCCCACGTTCGAGTGAGCTCGCGCCTGGAAAAACCAAAGAGCGGGTGGCCCACCCGCTCCCCATGATCAGGAGCAGCGGCAGCGGCGGGCTTTTCTGGCATGCGCAGGCGCGCCGCGCGCTAGCCGTCCTCCGCCTCTGCGCCGCCGATGGCGGCTCCTCGGCCACCCAGCACTCCGCGGGACCTCGGCGCCGGTCGCTGCCGGAGCGCCCTCGCCGCTGGGCCGCAGCCTCGCCCCCGCCGCTGCCGCCGCCGCCGCCGCTGCTCGAGTCGCGGGGCCACCTCGAGGCCCCCGCCCGGACTGGGAGGGGCCTGGCCCGACGCCCAGCACTCATTCCACCTCCACCTGCATCTTGCTCGCCCGCCCCCCTTCAGACGACCTCGGGCTGTGGCCAGGCCGCTGCCCCAAGGCCACCGCCCCTCAGACTGCCGGCAATCCTGCACTGGCCTCCTCAGCGGCGCCTGCGTCGCAACCGTCGGCACTCTCCGGGCCGCAGCCACACGCGGCGGTCACGCCGCCAGCCAAAAACTCGACCTCGCCGCAGCCAAAATGGCTATCCTCGACGCCGCGCCTTGGGATTAGGCCAGCGTCCTGCCTCCTCCTGCTTCGCTGTCGGCTGCGACTCCCCCCCGCAGCCGTCGCCTTATAGCCGACGTGCAGGGCCGCGACTGACTTCGCCATCGCCTTGGAGACCCCCGCCGCGTCTTCGTTCGCCCCCCGCAGGCGCTGGCGGAAGGCCCCACTGTTCCACCGCCCCCGCCGCTTCACCAACTCCGTGTCCTGGACGCAGTGGCGCAGAGCAGTCGCTCCGCCGACGCAGGGCGAGCGGCTCTCGAACCTGTCCGGCGGGTAGCCCTCCAGCGCCGCCGCCTTCTGGAGCAGGCCCTGGATGCGCGCCCGCGTAGTCGGGCTGCCGCCCGCCCGCCTCGCGAGTGGCAAGTGCGCCTCCTCGCCCGAGATACGGCTCGGGAACCAGCTATTATCGCACTCCGCCGCCCACGCCGGGGAGATGCCGCCCGCGCCCTTCGAGCGGTAGTGGTTCCTCGCCTGGCCCGCGCCCTCCTGGTCTGCCTTCGACGACTTGAACCACAGCGCCACCTCGTCTGCCGCGGCGAAGTGGCTCGCCTGCCCCCCTTTGCACTTTGGGGCAATGTCCAGCCCGGTCGAGACCATCTTCAGATCCCAGTGGCCCGAGCGCGCACTCCCCGACCCGCGCCATGAAGAAGAATGCGAAGATCATGCGCAGATACAACGACGCGTCGTCCGCTCCATCCTCCGGGTGCAGCATCCCTCTGATCCGCCTCAGCATCTTGATGGTCATCGGTTGTGAGCACTTGGGGGCCTGGGACGGTCGCGGAACTTGTTACGGGGTATCATTGAGGAGCCTCGCCAGAGCAGCGCGTGCATAATCTGACAATTGCAGCGTTTTTTAATAGCCATTTTCGAAACGGAAAAAAATCAAATTAGTAATCCGACAGTTGCAGTTTTATTATATATAAAAAAGCGTTTTTGAAACACTTTTATGAGACAAAAACATCGGTCTTATTCTGGACTCGTTTGCGCAGGTTCGACTTGTGATTGAGAATGCAAAACGCCCCTACAAAGCATTGGCTTCGCCGTGGGCTATGAAGGGACGCGTGGATATTTTTTCCTTTTCAAATTTCATGTTAGCGGTCTCGTGCCGAACAACGACAAATCTGATCGAACTGATATGCTCAACAAAAAAAACAAGCGCGCGCAAAGTCCACTGCGGATGCCCTCAGAGGAAAACGAACAATGGAATACTGCATAAGCGGCGCCCGCGTTCCGCCCGCAGTCCAACTGCAGGCAAAACCACAAATGATCAGCCCACCGGAAAGTTCACGAGCATTGCGGCGGGGACGGTCATGCATCGAGCGAGGGCAGCGGAATTATAGCCGTCTGATGGAGCTCAGTCAAAGGCTACAAACATACAGCCGCAAACTGGAGGCAAAGAAACAAGAGCAGCGCGAAAGAAGGTCACTGCGAAACCAGACAGATGTCTCCAGGAAGGCGAATGCCTGCCAACGCGCCGCTTGCAATTGTTAATCACACTGGCCCGCGGTAAACCCCGGCGGCAACGCCCAGACGCCAACAATAACACCTAGACGCCCGGTGAAGTCATGAACGCGTTGCTCAAATCCTCACGAGCCAATCCACGAACAACCACAAGGCGAGTCGCCCTGATCAAGGCTGGGTAATCGGGCAAGCGGCGAAAATAGCGAGCCGCATCCGTGTTCGCGGATGATGAGGTGCAGGAAGCGGAGCAAAGGAGAGGAGGGCGGAGCATGAAAATCATAATGAACACGGTGAAGAGAGGGAGTATGGTGATAGGAAAGACTGGAAACGTGCAAGAGCATGAGCAGGTAGGAACACGGAAGAGGAGCTCGGGGGAGGCAGGAAGAAGCACAAGAAGCCTGAGGGAAACAAAAGGCGCACCAGTGATCCGCGCGGAACGCGCGTGCGCCGTGCGCCCTCACCAGCGAGGGTGTAGGAAGAGGTGGGAGGATCAAGGAGCAGGAGGAAGTAGGAGGAAATAGGAGGGGCAAGAACATGCAGAAGAAAGCATTGGCCGACTCGAATCCCAAGCAAGTTGCGCTAGGCATGAAAGCGAAGTGAAGCAACATGCAACGCAAAGAAAAAACGAGGACAACCGTTACATTAGGGAAAAGAGAAGGGCGCAGGAGTAATTAATCGGAAGATGCACAGGAACGGGGATGGAGCAGAAAAAGGAGGAGGTCACCGAAGAGGGAAAAGGAGGAGGAGGACAAGGAAGGGAAAGATAAAGGATAAAGAAGAAACATGATAGACCCACAAACCCGGAAAGGGATATAGACATGTGGAGCATGGGCACGATTTCACGATACCCAACGGGGCAACACCTCACGAAACATCCCACGAGACACCTCACGAAACACCCCACGAGACACCTCACGAAACATTCCGCGAGACACCTCGCGAAACATTCCACGAGACACCCCGCGAAACATTCCACGAGACACCCCGCGAAATATTCCACGACGACAGGCAACCACTCAACCAAGGCGGTGTGGTCGTGCTGGGGAGTGGTCGTGCTGGGGTGCGGTCGTGCTGGGGGGTGGTCGTGCTGGGGCGTGGTCGTGCTGGGGGGGCGGTCGTGCTGGGGGGTGGTTGTGCTGGGGCGTGGTCGTGCTGGGGCGTGGTCGTGCTGGGGCGTGGTCGTGCTGGGGTGTGGTCGTGCTGTGGTGAGGTCGTGCTGGGGTGTGGTCGTGCTGGGGTGTGGTCGTGCTGGGGTGTGTCGTGCTGGGGTGGTCGTGCTGGGTGTGTGGTCGTGCTGGGGTGGTGGTCGTGCTGGGGTGTGGGTGCGTGCTGGGGTGTGGTGCGTGCTGGGGTGTGGTCGCGCTGGGGCGTGGTCGTGCTGGGGTGCGGTCGTGCTGGGGTGGGGTCGTGCTGGGGTGTGGTCGTGCTGGGGTGGTCCGCGCCCTGTGATTCATCGATCGGGTCGTGCTGGGGCGTGGTCGCGGTGGGGTGTGATCGTGGCGGGGTGTGGTCGTGTTGGGGTGTGGTCGCGCTGGGGAGTGGTCGTGCTGGGGCGTGGTCGTGTTGCGGTATGGTCGTGCTGGGGCGTGGTCGTGCTGGGGCGTGGTCGTGCTGGGGTGTGGTCGTGCTGAGGTGTCCCGCACCCTGTGATTTATCGATCGGGATTTCAAAAACAAGCGCTTCGCCTGAGACATCCTCAAATTTTAATCCGCCGGCCTCCTTCGACCTCGATATTTATCAAGGAAAGAATCCGCCGGCCTCCTTCAAGTTGGGCACGGGGGACTATGTTTACATACTAAAAGAGCACCCTGGGCCTGAGCCCTTTCAGGGAAAAAACGCGCTGACGACGACGGGCATCAATCATCGAGGATCTCGAGTCGTTCGCTTTAGGTGCCTGCGGGACGCCCCATCAACTTCGTCATATCGGTGCCGCCGCGGCGCTCTCTTAGGGCAATGTTGGCTGCCTTTGGCGGCTGTCTTGGAGCCCCTTGGGGCCCTTTTCGGGTCGTTTCGGGGATCTCCTGGGCCCCTCTTGGAAGCCTCGGGGGCCCTCCTGGGGCCATCTTGAAGCCGTCGGTCAAAGAAGTGGGGCCCTAGCAACGCCCCATTCCTTCTCGAGCCCCCCAGTCGCCAAATGCGGCCCTCTTGCGACGCCCTTGAAGCGTTTTGGGCCGCTCTTTGGTGCTCTTGGAGCCGACTTGGGCCCTGATGGCCCCCTCTCAGAGCAAGTTCAAACCAACTCGCAACCATCTCGAGGCCTCTAGAAACTACGGAAAGCAAAAAGGCGAGAAGGAAAACATTGAAGCGCACAGTGATTGTAAACGAGTTGAACCCGTTGGAGGCCTCCTTCAAGAGCTCGAAAGACAATTGCGGGCTGCCACGAGGCGGTCTTGAGGGGGCTTGGAGGCACACTGAAAGCAAAATTGTACCATCTGCAAGTATATGGAGCGTCTCGGAATCCTTCTTGGGTTGCCTGCGGTTCCTTTGGAGCCATCTTCGGCCATTTCGGGCACTCCACCGCCCCGCGGTCACTCTCTGTCCACGCCCGGGGACGAGAGGGCAGGGGGGGATCCCCGTCCCTGCCAGGGAGAAGCGCGCGGATAAGCTAGCCCGTTAAACCACCACCCGCGCTCTGCATGGCTGGTGGGATTTTTCCACGGCCGCCTGGGAATACTATCCCGGATTCTCGAGTGAATTCTGCCCGGATTTTTCCAAATCCAAATGTGAATTTGCCCCGGAAACCGCGTGAATTTTTCCGGGTGCCCCCCGGATTTTTCCGCGCGTGTTTTTTCGATGCGCGCGCCCAAGGAAAAATCCACCAAGAATTCGGAGAGGTATTCAAAACGAGTTTTTGTTTTTCTCCCCAAAGTTTTCACTAGGCCGCGCGCGGAGCCTGGAAGGAGGGGGGGGGCGGGGGAGAAGTCACAGGGAGTGGATGGGGCACGCCGCAGGAGAGGGCCGGAGGGAGACAGGAATCCCAGCACCCCTTTAAGCGTGAGCGGCGTGACGAAATAATTCATCCAAGCCCACTCTTCCCCTTCATGGACACAGTTCCCCATGTCCCCGCCCAATCCTTCATGCGCGGGAAGGTAGCCGCGGGTCGTTGGAGCGCCCAATACGGCCCAAAATGTATCCGAGATGGCTGCAAGGAGCCCAGATACGCCTCCAATATCGCTCAACGAATCCCAGGACGATTCCGAATAGCCTCCAACATGCCTCTGAGAGTCGTCAAGACCGCTTCAAGACGGCCCCGCGTGCCCTTCGAGCTCTCCAAGGAGGCCTCCAAGACAAAAACATGATGAACCCACGAACCCGGAAAGGGATATAGACATGTGGAGCATGGACACGTTTTCACGATACCCAACTGGGCAACACCTCGCGAAACATCCCACGAGACACTTCACGAAACATCCCACGAGACACCTCACGAAACATTCCACGAGACACCTCACGAAACATTCCACGAGACACCCCGCGAAACATTCCACGAGACACCCCACGAACGAGACACCCCACGAAACATTCCAGGCTGGGGTGTGGTCGTGCTGGGGTGCGGTCGTGCTGGGGGTGGTCGTGCTGGGGTGTGGTCGTGCGTGGGTGCGTGGTCGTGCTGGGGCGTGGTCGTGCTGGGGCGTGGTCGTGCTGGGGCGTGGTCGTGCGTGCTGTGGTGAGGTCGTGCTGGGGTGTGGTCGTGCTGGGGTGTGGTCTTGCTGGGGTGGGGTCGTGCTGGGGTGGGGTCCTGCTGGGGTGTGGTCGTGCTGGGGTGTGGTCGTGCTGGGGTGGGGTCGTGCTTGGGTGGGGTCGTGCTGGGGTGTGGTCGTTCTGGGGTGTGGTCGTGCTGGGGTGTGGTCGTGCTAGGGTGGGGTCGTGCTGGGGTGGGGTCGTGCTGGGGTGTGGTCGTGCTGGGGTGTGGTCGTGCTGGGGTGTGGTCGTGCTGGGGCGTGGTCGTGCTGGGGTGGGGTCGTGCTGGGGTGGGGTCGTGCTGGGGTGTGGTCGTGCTGGGGTGGTCCGCACCCTGTGATTTATCGATCGGGTCGTGCTGGGGTGTGGTCGTGCTGGTGCTGGGGTGTGGTCGTGCTGGGGTGTGGTCGTGCTGGGGGTGTGGTCGTGCTGGGGTGTGGTCGTGCTGGGGTGTGGTCGTGCTGGGGCGTGGTCGTGCTGGGCGTGGTCGTGCTGGGGTGTGGTCATGCTGGGGGTGTGGTCGTGCTGAGGTGTCCCGCGCCCTGTGATTTATCGATCGGGATTTCAAAAACAAGCGTTTCGCCGGAGACATCCTCAAATTTTAATCCGCCGGCCTCCTTCGACCTCGATATTTATCAGGGAAAGAATCCGCCGGCCTCTTTCAAGTTGGGCACCGGGGACATGTTTACATACTAAAAGAGAACCCTGGGCCCGCGCCCTTTCCGGGAAAAATGAAAACCATTGCGTGCTGTGTGTTGTGCCTCGTCGCCTTTTCGTTTTCCATGGGCTCTTGAGGCCTCTAGATGGCCACGCTGGCCTGAGATGGCCTTCCAGAAGAACCCGACAGGCCCAAAGACGGCGCCGAGAGCGCTCAAGAGCAGCCGAAGAAGGTCCCAAGAGAGCGCCAAGAGGCGACGTGGGCGGCTCCAGCGAGGGGACGCTGCAAGGACCCTCCCCCCGTACTCTTTGACTGACGGCGTTTCCAAGATGGCCCCGAGAGGGCCCCCAAGGCCTCCAAGACGGGCCCACGAGACCCCGAAGAGGATCCCAAGGAGGCCCGAAACAGCCTCAAGAGGACCCCGCAGGCTCTCCCAAAATGGCTCCAAATTAGCTCCACAATGGCCCACAAATCACCCCAAGGGGCTTCTAACAAGAGCCGCGTGCGGAAAACAAACAAAAACCTCCATGATTGATTCTGGCCGTCGTCGTGATTTTTTCTCTCCCATCATTCCTTTTCCTACTCCTCGTCCTCATCCCGCCCCTCCTCCGTTTCCCCGTCATCCTCCTCCTTGTCCTCCTTCCCCGCTGCTGTTAATCCCCCGATTCCTCCTGCGCCGTCCTCACGTTTCTAACGTAAACAGCGTCGCCCTCTTGGTTGAGCACCACGCTGGCGCACGTTTCTGATCAACACAAATTGCCCGGGCACCGTCTCCGGAACTGCTTCGTCCTGAGTGTTCTTACCCCCATGTCCTCCTACCTCCCCCACGCTCCTCCCACCCCCCCATCTGGCACATTCCTACATCCTCGTTTACGAAAGGATGCGGCGCGCTGGTGTTCTGCACGGATCACCAATGCGGTAGCTACCTCCCCCTGGCTCCTCGTAACCCTCGTCCCCCCCTCAGGTCCCTCATCATCCCCCCGACCTTCTCATGCTCTAGCATGTTGCTGTTTCCTCCAGCACGCGTCCATCCTTTTGCTGTCTCTCTTCTTTCGTTACGACTGGTCCTTCGCCACCATATTTGTTCCTTCGTTTCCGCCACCTCCTCTTCCTCCCCCCGTGCAGAACCGATGAAAACACATTCGGTTCGCTGCGGCGCCGCATGCTGCTACACATGCTGATCGAAGCAACTCGCCTGGTGATTGCTTTTGCCCTGGCTGGCGGAAATACGCGAGGCGTCGGAAATGAAGGCAAAAAGGCGAATGAACAGTAGAATCCCGCGGACCACGGCCGAAACGCGTCAGAACATATGCGAGGAGACAGGTCTGCAAGTTGTTTTGGACCCCTACAAAGCCTGTCTTGGGACCCTAGGGCCTGTTTGCAATCCTTCTCGGGACCTGCTGGACTCTCCTCGAGCTCACTTGCAGTCTTCCCGGCGCCCTGTTGGATCCTGTCGCAGGCCCTGAGAAAAGAAGATGACAGCGGGAGGGAAATGAAGAGAAAAACAATGCAGGCAAGAGGAATAAGATAAATGAATACGATGAGGAAGAATCAAGGGCACGGAAGACATTCGAAATTCGCTGGCCACACGGCATTCACACGAACGCCCGAGCCACATGATCGATTGACGTGCGCATATCAGAAAAAAAAGAAAATAAAAATGAAAAACGAAGACGCAAATCCACGCTGAATTCACTCTTGGCACCGGCGAAACCAACAAAGCACAGCCCCAGTGCCCCCAGCAGTCGCGCAGTGCACCACATCTTGGGGCGGTGGGGAAACGGCTTCAGTAGTCTCAGTGGGCCCTGCGCGTCCAGGATCATCACGTTCGAACGCGTTGAACCGCTCACGCACCGCATGTTTAGTTTCGACATTGGGTCCATTACCTATATGATGTAGTAAGCCCCCGTGGTATGTAATCGGTGCCTGATGGTGCCCTCGGGCTTCTCATACAATCCCTCGCCTGCCTCTAGAGCCCGTTTTGGTGCCCATAGGACACCAGATGGTTCGCTGCGTTTCCAAATGCTTTCTCTGGGCCCCACCTTCGCTCGGCAGTCTCGCCCAGTCGTTCCGGTGGCCCGCCGCTGGTTCCACGCGGGCCCCGAGGGTCTAGATAGGCTCGTAGTGTCTCACTGTTTCCCAAGAGCCCCCATGAATTATCTGTTTGCCCCCCCGCAGCTTCCACTGAAGCGGAGATTTTTATCGTTGCGTCTGCGGGCCCTGTGCATTTTCTGGAATGCGGTCGCGCAGAGTGTCACGCTCCGCGGCATTAGGCCCAAGCATGGCCCAAGAGGGGCCTGAAACGCACAGCGTGCTACAATGTATTTTTCTGCGACAAGGCCTCCAGCATATGAGTGAAACAGTTGGTTTCCACCATTGAGCCTTCGAGCTTACGATGGCTGCTCTGCATGCGCATTTGAGTGCGCGTGCGCGCGCGCACGAGCAACCCTGAACAGCGCAGCGCGCCGCATTGCATTGTCCTGCGTTGGGGCCTCCAGCAAATGAGTGCAACAATTTGTTTTCACCATTGGGTTTTCGAGGTTCACGTGACCTCTCTGCGCACGCATGTGATTGTGCGCGCGCGAGCAACCCTGAACAGCACAGTGTGCCACATTGCACTCTTCTGCGTTGAGGCTTCCAGAATACGGGTGGAACAATTTATTTTCACCAATGAGTTTTCGAGATGCAGATGGCTACTCTGCATGCGCGTTTGATTGCGCGCGCGTGCGCGCGCGAGCAACCCTGAACAGCGCAGCGTGCCACATTATATGTTTCTGCGAAGAGGCCTCCAGCATGTGAGTGAAACGGTGGGCTTTCACATTTTAGTTCTCGAGCTTAAGATGGCTACTCTGTATGCGCATGTGATTGTGCGCGCGCAGGAGCAACCCTGAAACGCACAGTGTGCCACATTGCATATTTCTGCGTTGAGGCCTCCAGAATATGAATGAAACGTATGGTTTTCACCGTTGAGCATTCGAGATTGAGATGGCTACTGTGTATGCGCATTTGATTGCGAGCGCGCGACCGCGCGCGCACGCGCGCGCGTGCGCGCACGCGCGCGCACGAGGACCCCTGAAAAGCACAGCGTGTCACATTTTTTTTGTTTTTTTCTGCGTTGGGGCTTCCAGAACATGGGTGGAACAATTGGTTTTCACCATTGGTTTTCGAGCTTAAGATGGTTACTCTGCGTGCGCATTTGATTGCGCGCACGAGCAACCCTGAAAAGGACAGCGTGCCACAATGTACTTTTCTGCGTTGGGGCCTCCAGAATATGAGTGAAACAATTGGTTTTCACCATTGCGTTTTCGAGATTAAGATGGCTACCCTGTATGCGCATTTGATTGTGCGCGCGCAGGAGCAACCCTGAAAAGCACAGTGTGCCACATTGCATGTTTCTGCGTTGGGGCCTCCAGACTATGAGTGGAACAGTTGGTTTTCGCCATTGCGCGTTCAAGCTTAAGATGGCTACTCTGTATGCGCATTTGATTGCGCGCGCAAGCGCGCGCGCACGCGCAACCCTGACAAGCACAGCGTGCCACATCGTATTTTTCTGCGTTGAGGCCTCCAGAATATGAGTGAAACAATTGGTTTTCATTGCTGAGTTTTCGAGATTAAGATGGCTACTCTGTATGCGCATTTGATTGCGCGCTCGCGTGCGCGTGCGCGCGCGCCCGAGCAACCCTGAAACGCGCAGCGTGCCACATTGTATGTTTCTGCGTTGAGGCTTCCAGAATATGGGTGGAACAATTCGTTTTCACCATTGAGTTTTCGAGATTAAGGTGGCTACTGAGCATGCGCATTTGATTGCGCGCACGAGGAACCCTGAAAAGTACAGTGTGTCACATTGGATTTTCCCGTGAAGAGTCCTCAAACATATGAGTGGAAGAGTTGGTTGTCACCATTGGGTTTGCAAGATTAAGATGACGATTCTGCGTAAGCGCTGGCACGCGCGCGCGCGAGCGCTGAGAACGCGCATTCGGTCGCGAGCCAAACATTTGGCGAACGCAATTTTATCATCGAGCGCAGGGTGGTCCTGCTGCATCGGTTCTTGCGCTGCGCGCGCGCGAGGGTACTGGGATCTGCGCTTTGCATCGCGCTGCGTCCAGCTACGTTGGGACCATGCGAATACGCGTGACACACATGGACTTCACGGTTCATATTTTTCGAACTCAAGATGGCCATTCGGCACTGTGTGTTCTAACGCGGCGAGCGCAAACCTGCAGAAAGGGGGAAGTCGCGCGCGCGTCGCAGTGCAGCATTTTGGGCGCTTATGGCATCTGAATATGAGAGGAACAGCATGTTGTCGTTCGTTGGTTTTCGAAGTGAACATAGCCATTCGGCATCCTGTTTTGAGTCGCCCGCGTGGGAGCTGCGCGGCGCGTTGCGCGCGCGGGGCGCGAGCTAGTTCTTTGGGCCCGCAATCAGCGGGGGCCCGCGCCTCGGCGCCAGCCGAGCCATGTCTGCGGATTGCAGCTCGAAGGCGCGCATTCGCGCAGGGCGCTGTTGGGCGCGCGCGCGCGCTCGGCCGCGCGAAGCCGCACCCCTGCGATCAACCTAATGCCCCGAGCGGGCCTAATGGGCGCCCTGACCCCCGCCCGCACTTGCGTTCGGGGCAGACCTGCTCGGGATAGCAATGCGCGCGGCGCGTTGGGGGGCGCGGGGGGGGGGGGGGGGGCGCCTGCCGCGCCCGCCAGTGTCAATATCCATCGCCGAGAAGGCGCGCTCTTGCGCTGGTCTCTCTTGGGGCCGCCAGCGCGCGCTTTCGAACTAGGGCCCGCGTGCGCCGCGGCCGCGGCGGGCGACGCGCGGGGGCAGGGGGGGGCGGGGGCGGGGGGGGGGCGCAAGATGCGCGCCCTCGTAGTCCGAGCTGGCAGAATGGCCGAGGTTCTGGGGGCTGCTCGGCAGACCGCGTACTGCCCCAGCTCCGTCCGAGCCGGGAGGATGGTCGAGGTGCGGGGGGGGGTCGGCAGACCGCGCATTACCCCAGGTCGGATCCGGGAGGATGGCCGAGGTGCGGGGGGGGGTCGGCAGACCGCGCATTACCCCAGGTCCATCCGAGCCGGGGGGATGGCCGAGGTGCGGGGGGGGGTCGGCAGACCGCGCATTACCCCAGGTCCATCCGAGCCGGGAGGATGGCCGAGGTGCGGGGGGGGGTCGGCAGACCGCGCATTACCCCAGGCCACTCGCTCGCAACATTCGCCGAATCGTCGGCCGGGAGGATGGCCGAGGTGCGGGGGGGGGTCGGCAGACCGCGCATCACCCCAGGTCCATCCGAGCCGGGAGGATGCCCGAGGTGCCAGGGGTCATAGTACAGTGGGGTGCCCACATTGGGTGGGGGGCTGCACATTAGGTGACCACCTCTGGTGGGTCATTGCAGTCTGCGCGCGCAAGCTGCGGGGGGGGTTGGGGCGCGGGGTGCGATCCTGGTGGGGTGTGCCCGCGGCGGGTGGCGCGTCTGGAAAGGGCCTCGCAGGGTGGTGCGCCTGCTTCGAGAAGCTTTGCGGCGCGGGGTGCGCGCCCTTCGGCTCGCGCGTCCAATGGGTCGCCCGTCGTGGGAGGGGTCGCGTAGAGCGAGGTGCCCGCCTCGGCTATGAACTTGACGGCGAGATGCACGCCGCGGGGGGCGACTGCAGAGTGGAGCGCCCGCCTTGGCGGACATCTGGGGCGGGGTGCGACTGCCGCGCGGGCCCGGAGTGCGCGGCGTCGGGCGGCCGCCGCGGCGGGCTGCGCGCAGGGCCACTCCACTCCGCCGGGCCCCCCAGGGGCCCGCGAACGTGGCGACAGTTGCGCACTTCGCATCCGCGCGAGGCGCCGCGAGGTCCCAGCTGGGTCCGCGTGCAATTCCTCCCCGCAGAAACTGCCGGGGGCCTGCGAAAGTGGTGACAGTTGCGCGTTTCGCGCGCCTCTGGGGGGACGAAGAGAAAACATATGAGAAAGAGAGAAGAGAAAGAGGAGAGGGGGGACGAAGAGAAAACAGAGGAGAAAGGAGGGAGGAAGAGAAAACATAGGAGAAGAGGAGAAACAATAGAGAAAGGAGGCAGGAAGTAGGGGGCATTAGAGTGGGGGAGGAAAGGGGGGAAGAGGAAAACTCGACCACAGTGCTCTATCCGAAACGAGAACCCCACACAGGTTGGTTGGCAGTAAATGTCCCTCGCCCTGCAAGGGGGCGGTCGAGCCCGAGGGGGCGGCGGTGGCCGTGGTCAGGGAGCTCGTCGGGGGGGCCGTCAAGTTTCTACGGCGACGCCATTGCTGGGGGCGGAAGGCCCGCCCCCCCCCCCCCCCGCTGACGAGCCAGAACCAGACTGCGAGGCCGACCGCGTCGCCGTCGAAGATGGAGGCGACGTTGGCGATGACTTCGGCCAATCGGAGGAGGCGCTGCACGCGCGGGAGCTGCGCCCCGACGACATTGCTTGGCCAGCCGATGTTGGCACCGAGGAGGACGGCGCCATCGTGCAAGCCGCTGGCGCGGTGGATTAGGATGAAGGTGGCGTCCGAGGGCCCGCGCCATCGGCTGGTGGAGCTGTATCCAGCAGCGGCCGCCCTGCCCCTGACGCCCCGCCGCCGCCGGCCCTGTCGCCGCGCGCAGGAGGCGAGGGGGCGGGGTCGTTCTTGCGAGCTTGCGTTGGATGCCAGCTTTGGAGGTCGGCTACGTCTTCCGCCGCGGGGTCTGCGTCGGTCAGCTGTCGCAGGGGGGACCTCTCTCAATGGGTGCAGGCGCGCTGTGTCGCAGAAGGTCGGCGAGCGAGCGATCATGCTCTGACTTGCCCCAGGCCAGGACGTGCCGGGCCATCTGCTCCCTGCTGAGAAGGCGAGAGCGAAAGAGACGCTCAAGGCACATCACCTTGCTTGGCCTAAGCCTCGGGTGACTTGAGATGTTCCCAGCTGGCTCTCACTCTGAGTGTAATGGTGATGCGAGCGCGCATTTTGCAACTGCAGTCAAGCCACTACGCGCGTGGACATCGCAACGCGCGCGCATGATGTGGACATAATTACACATTTTGCCGACCTGCTCGCTTGCAGGCTAACTTTCCGCGCTTGCCAACTTGCAAAGACGCTAACACCCGCTGTTCGGGACCTCGAGTCAAGTGGTTCAAGTGGGCACGCCCGTGGGCCCTACGGGGCTCGCGCGCCAGCGTCTGCAAGCGCACCCTGGGGCCCTGCAGGGTTCGCGCACTGCGCTCTGGTCGCGCATCCCAAACAGTCAGGACTTCGGTGAGCAGCAGGCGCCAGTTGGGAGATCGCTAACAATTTACACTTACTGGGCACCACGGGACACCGCTGCGCACTGCGACGCGGACGCCGCGGGCAACCGCGAGACACCTCGGGAAACGATCGCGGCGCCACGGGGCACCATCGGAACACCGCGGCGGGACGCCCCCCCAGCCACAGCGTGCCATAGGGGAGGGGCGTAGTTCTGACCCGATGGCGCCCTAACTGGCGCGCGAACGCGGCGGCCTTGCCCCCCCGCGCGCTGCGTTCGCCCATCCAGCTCGGGAAGGTGCGTGTCTGCCCTGCCCTCTCGCGCCCTGTGCCGTTCCGTGCGAGGTTTGGACTGGGCCGCCGCGCGCGCGGCGGCCATGCCCTCGCGCATTATTCTCCTCGCGGTGAACAGGCCACCGCCGCCGTGCGCGGGGCGGCCCTGCTCTCGCGGGACTTCTGTTTCGCATATACAATATATGTATATATATAAACATATATACATATATATATATATATATGAGCACCTACGCGCAACACTACAAACCAGACATACCGTTATACGCATGTTTGCGCACACATATCTTTATACACATATGTTTGTATGCATGCATGTATGCGTGTATGCATGCATATGCGTATGTTTGTATGTAGTGTTGTGTAAACGTGGACAAACAAGTGTACTTGTTATACCCATACGGAGAAATATGCTTGCACACGCGCGCGCGCGCCATGGGCCAGGGCCGCCGCGCGCGCGGCAGCTGCGCCCCTCGCGCATTGGGCTTTTCCCCGCGCAGGCAGGGCCAGTGCCGTCTTCAGCGCGACCGCCCCGACTACTCCTGCTCAGCGTCTTCAGACGCAGGACGTGCCTGATCGGCCTCGCGCGCGCCCGTTCTGCGCCTCGCGCGCGGCGCCTTTCCAGTAGATTGGGGCGGGGCCGTGCGAAGGCGCGGCGCTGCCCCCTCTCGCGCGCCGCCCTGCCGTTCCAAGCGGTGCCAGGGCCGCCGCGGGGGCGCCCGTCTCGCCACCCGTCGCGCACTCTGGGAATTCGATGCAGAATGGGCCAAGGTCGCCGCGCGAGCGGCGGCCTTGCCCCCGCGCGCGATTCTTTATCCAGGCGGGGCCTGGGCCAGGGCGGCGCTGCGCGCGGTGGCCCTGCCCCGCGCCCCGCGGCTCTCCAGCTGGGCCAGGCCAAGGCCGCCGCGCGCGCGCGGCGGCGCCCGCTGCCCCCCCCGCGCGCGGCGTTGCAGAGTCGGCCGAGGCCGCCGCGCGCGCGGCTGCCCTGCCCCCACCCCACCCCCGCGGGGCGCGCCGCCCTGTGCAGGGCGCGCCAGGGCCGCCGCGCGCTGCCGCCGTGCCCGCTCGGACACAACGCCCCCGTGCCCACGTGGAGCGGGCCCGTGGCCTCGGGCGTTGCGTTCCCTTGAGCCGAGTGGGCCAGGGTGGCCGCGCGCGCGGTGGCCGCGGGCCCGCGCGCGTGGCTTAGTTTTCAATCAGATTGGGCCAGGGCCGACGCGCGCGCGGCAGACCTGCGCCCTTGCGGACGTAGCTGCGCATTCAGGATTGGCCGCGGGCGCCGCGCGCGCGGCGGCTCTGCCCCCTTCCCGCGCGCGGCGTTTTCTCCGCGCGCGCGACCGCCGCGCCTAGCTCGCCCGCGATGTGTGTGTTTTTTTTTTTCCAACGCGACACGGGGCAGGCCCGCCACGCGAGCAGCGGGCCCGCCCCTTCGCGCACTGCACTGACGCGCAGAACTGGCAAGAGCCACCGCGCGTGCGGCCGTGCTGCTTTCTGACGCGCGCTGTGTTTCCTAACTCAGGAATGGCCGGGGCTTTCGCGCGGGCGGCGGCCTTGCCCGTTCGCGCGCTCGGGTGCTCCAGCTGGAAAGGAGCAGGTCCGCCGCCCTCGCGGCGGCCTTGTCCCCTCGCGCATCGCGCTGGCCCGTTCAGAGTGGGCCAGGGCCGCTGCGCGGCCGCCTTGCCCCCCCCCCCCCGCGAGCGGCGGCCCTGCTCCCGTGCGCGCGGTATTCTGTCGCGCGCGATTTGCCAGGGGCGCGAGCGGCCGCGCTCCCCCCCCCTGTCTGGCGCACGCTTCTTCGACGCATTCAACGTGAACAGGGGGCGCGGGGCCCGCGGCGGCCGCGCCCGTCGCACGCCGCGTCTCTGCGCGCAGAATGGGGCAAGGCCGTCGCGGGCGCGCGCGGCGGCGGAGTCACCGCGCGCGCGGCGTGCACCCCTTCAGAAGTGACCAGCGTCGCCGCGCTCGCGGCGGCCCTGCCGCCGCGCGCGCCGCGTTCCCCATGCAGACTGGACCAGCATTGCCGCGCGCTCGGCGGCCGCCGCTGCGGCGGCGCGAACGCGTCGGCCTTGCCCCTTCGCCATCTGGTTTGGTAAAGCTGAATCGGCCAGGGCGCCGCGCGACTGGCTTCCCCGCCCCCCTCGCGCGCGGCTCCGCATCCGATTCGAATGGGCAGGGGCCGCCAGGGCAGCGGCCCAGGCCCCTCGCGCGCGGCGTTGTTCCCTCCGTGAATCGCTTGAGCCGCTCCGAGCGCTGTGTTCCGGGCCCGCCTCGAATTGTCTCTTGTCGCGCCGAATTGGACAGAGCCGCCGCGCGCGCGGCGCCCCTGGCCCCGCCCCCCTCGCCTCGCGCAGAGTTATATATATATATATATATAGAGATTCTGCGCGATGGGCCGAGGCTTCCGAGCCCGCGGCCGACCCGGCGCGAAGGCCGTCGCGCGCGGCGCCCCGTTCCCTCGCGCATTTGTTCTCTTCCGCGCAGCCTGGGCCAGTGCCGCGGCGCGCGTGGCGGCCCGCCAGGTCCTTCTTCCATTGCGCGCGCGGCCGAGGGCCACTGCGGCGGCCATGGAGACGGCTTCGCGAGCGCGGAGCAAGGGGCCCGGGGGCCGCCGCGCGCGCCCCGCCCCTCCCGCGCCCCGTCTCTGGGCGCTGTTGCCTGAATTCTCGTTTCCGTAAGTCAGTTTAGTTTTGTTTCCGGGGCTTCTCATCGAATCATTACTTGTTTTCTCTGGGCGTTCTGCCGGATCTGCGCATTTCCCATTCGGGTCTCCTGCGCGAGCCTTGCCTGCTCTCCTTCGCCAACCGAATGTTTAGTAGTCAAATTTCGTTGGCCCCGCCCTGCATCTGTATATTTCCTGCGTGGGCGTGGCGCAGGTCCCCATCAGATCTGTCAATGCCCATTGCAAGACTTTCCTTTGCCGCGCCGAGGAGGCCAGTGCGCTGCGACGCGGGAAGTGCCGTCAGAGCAGCTCCTGGCGTCGCGGCAAGTTGCTTACCGAGACAAGCGCTCTGCGCAATTTCATACAACATCTGCCCTCGGACTGCCTCGCGCAGACAGCAGGGCCCCCCTGATCGCGGGAAAGATGCAGACCCCCCCGGGACTTACAAGTCATCGGGAGCTTCCTCTAACCTGGGCCCTGCCAGTTCTCGATGCCGTCGAGCGCCATCCACGCACGGGGCTCCCCCGCCAGGGGGTCAGGCTCCCCGAGCATCACGCGCTGCGAGCGGATGCCGAGGAGCTTCGAGCGGAGGGTGCCGTGCGACCTGCGGAGACTGTTGTACAAGTGCACCATGAACAGCAGCAGCTCCTCCTCATCCTGATGCCTTTCCTCGCGCGTCTCGCCGTGCAAGATCGGGGACCTGCGGCGGATCCGGTAGAACGTCGTCCACTGCCTCCACGCAACCCCGTAGGTTGCCCTCGTCCCGCGAGCGACCGGGGCCACCACTGCCGCGTCCACCAGCTCCTGGAGCTCGGGGGCGTAGTCCATGTCCGCTCGGCCGCCTGCCCGCCTGGAGTCATCCCTCGCCAGTCTCCTCAGCTGTCGCCCCAAGCTTGTGCACCCTAGACCGCTGTTTTCCGCTGCCGCCAGGTACCTAATCACCGCCTGCGGGTCGATGTCTCCGAGCTCGGGGTCCTCCGCACCTGGCGCCTCGCGCAGCGCAGCTTCACCGCGGCGCTCACGTGTCCCCGCGGCGTCCCCTCGCCCGCCTCTCCTGGGGGTTCGGGTGGCGCGATGGGCTGCGGGGCAGCCGCTGCCGCCGCTGCCGGGGGCGGCTGCCGCCCCTTGCCCCCCGCCGGCTTGCCCACTGCAGGCCCCGACGGTGGCGCTCGCTCCTTGCCAACGGCAGCCACATCGGGTTTCGCCGACGGGGGCGGGTGGCGCTGCGGCTCCTGTGTCGCCGCCGCCGTGCTGCGACGCCGCTGGCCCTCCTCCAGCGCCCGCAGCAAGGGAGGGTATGCCTTCCCACCGTCCACCTCGACCTCGCCAGGTGGACCTCCTCCGTCGCGAGCCGCTGGTGGCAGCGCGGGTGTCGCTGGCTGCCCCCGCCACCTGCGGCCAATTTCGACAGCCGCCACCGCTCCTATGATCATCGGCGGCAGTGCCATCATTCCCGCCTTGGCCGCCTGCAGGAAACCTCAGGTGGCGCCGGCAGCCATGCGCCCGCAGCGCAGTGGCCGCCGGCGGGCGGGCCTGTGCGGCCCCAGGCCGCGGGGCGCGCGCGCCCCCAGCGCGCGTGCCCTGCACAAGGGCCCGAGAGAAAAACTTGAGCCAAAGTGGGCCGCAGAGGGGAAGAGGACAGAAGAAGGGAGATGCATGGCCCTCCCCCTCCCCAAGCACCTCACACTAAAACCTTACGTTCTAGGCTGGCGCGCGAACTCTCACGTCGCGACACAAGTTGTTGCTGTTTTCGGTCTGAGGGGTGCCTGTATTGGGAACCAGGACACAGACGAAACGACTCATGATGACTCCAGAAGGAGTCCAAACCTCCGGGGTGCAGCGGTTTGAAAATTCAAAACGTCGGAAGCCCGGTTCTCAGGGTTCTTAGACGGCAGGGGCCCTCTTAGGACCCCGAGGCTTCTGAGAACGCCCTCTCAGAAACATCCTCCCCTTGTCCCCCATCCTATTCCGCCCGTCACAACACTTCACACCCGCATCCTTGTCCTCACTCCCTCTGACCATCTCTGCCCACATGCATCCGCTCTGGGCGGCGGACACGATGCCGGTTGTATGTCGAATGATGAACGCCATCTGCTCCGCTGTCACGGTCTCGGCTGCGCATACCAAGTCGCACTCGTCCTCCCTCTGTATCGCTCGTGGCAAATGAACGCAGACAACCGAAATGGGGGCAGGCGGGTTGTTCAATTGGTTTGTTCCTCAACTGTCCTGACCGCGCGCGACACCCATTGGAACCAAACGGACCGTCTTGGTGTCCCTGAACCCTGTGATCTCAGCGGGTCGCCCGGACCCGAACAGCTATCTAGCGCCCTCAAGCGACGTTGCCAGGGGCCATTCATAGCATCCTGCTGGCGCGACTTCGGAATTGCCACCGCTGCACAAAGCAAGCGGTCAGAAGGTGAGGAGCATGGCAGGGAGGGAGCAGGGAGCCCAAAAAGAGCGCAGGCGCCCGGCCACGCGAATGAGCATGCCACCTAGTTCGCGAGGCTGCTCTCATGCCACTCCTGGCGGAAAAGAGAAGAGAGGATCGAGCAGGAAGGGGAAACAAGGGATACAGGGGGCCCCAATCCCCCGACTTTGTGTCCGATGGGCCGAGTAAGTTTTGGCCCAACTCGGGGACATACGATAAACGGGCGTCCATCCTCGATAGAGGTGCGCCCCAATAGCCCCCTCGGGGTGTACAATCAAACTGCTACCACCAAGAATGGTATATACGGAACGGACCTCCCTGTGGGCCCCAGGAGCGTCTGGGTGAACGAGGAGCGCTAAAGAAACCACCATGGAAGGACCTGGAGAACTGCAAGCCCCGACCACACCCGACCTGATCCTCATTTCAACTTCCCCACTGCATCCCTGAGTTCCCCACATGTTATAAACGACTAGTTTGGAGAGAGAGAGAGAGAGAGAGAGAGAGAGAGATGAGAGAGAGAAAGAGAGAGACACAAAGAAATGAGAGGGCGAGAGAGAGAGAAGAAACTTATCTTGGCGAAGGACCCAACCATATGCAGACGTGAGTAACGCGTTGTGCGTGCCGCTTTCGGTGGAGCTTCCTATAGGGCCACGAAGCGCGTGAAGGACGTGCCGTACTGGGTGGGGGAGACGCAAGCGGGCGGTGCCTCTGGGGCCTTCGGTGGGGTTCCCTGTGGGCCACGAGACGCTGTACTGGGCGTGGCGGACGCATGCGGACGGTGCCCTTCGCTGGAGCTCCCGATGAGGCCACGAAGCGCTGTTCTGGTTGGGGGAGACGCACGCGGGCGGTGCCACTGAGGTCTTTCTGTGGAGCTCCCTACGGGGCCACGAAGCGCTGTACTGGGTAGTGGCCGACACATCCGGGCGGTGCCGGTGGGGGCCTTCGGTGGGGCCCCCTAATGGGGCCACGAAGCGCTTTTCTAGGAGGGGGGACGCATGCGGGCGGTGCCTCTGGGGCCTTCGGTAGAGCTCCCTATGGGCCCACGAAACGCTGCACTGGGTGGGGGGTCCCAATGAATCTCCCTACGGGGCCACGAAATTGCTGTACCGGGTGGGGGGGGGACGCATGCGGGCGGTGCCATTGGGGCTTGGTGGAGCTCCCAATCAATGGGGCCGCGACATGGAGTACTAGGTGGTGGACGACGCTTGTGGGCGGTGCCACTGGGGTCTTTCTGTGGAGCTCCCTACGGGGCCACGAAGCGCTGTGCTGGGCGGTGCTGACGCATGCGGGCGGTGCCACTGGGGCCTTCTGTGGAGCCCCCTATAGGGCCACGAAGCGCTGTGCTGGGCGGTGGCTGACGCATGCGGGCGGTCCCACTGGGACCTTCGGTGGAACCCCCTATTGGGCCACGAAGCGCTGTACTGGGTGGGCGAAACGCAAGGCGGAAGGGCCGTGCTGGGTGGTGGTTGACGCTGTGGGCGGTCCCACTGGGACCTTCGGTGCAGCGCCCTATGGGGCCGCGAAGCGTTGCACTGGGCGGGTGAAACGCAGGGAGGAAGGGCTGTGCTGGGTGGTGGTTGATTCATGTGGGCGGTCCCACAGGGACCTTCGGTGGAGCTCCCTATGGGGCCACGCAGCGTTGTACTGGGTGTGCGAAACGCAGGGAGTAAGAGCTGTGCTGGGTAGTGGTTGACGCATGTGGGCGGTCCCACTGGGACCTTCGGTGGAGCTCCCAATGGGGCCACGAAACGCTGCACTGTGTGGGCCAAACGCAGGGAGGAAGGGCTGTGCTGGGTGGTGGTTGACGCATGCGGGCGGTCCCACTGGGACCTTCGGTGGAGCTCCCTATGGAGCCACGTTCTGATCCAGGGTGGGTGAAACGCAAGGAGAAGAGAGGAGGGGGGGGGGGGGAGGAGGGGGAGGGAGGAGGAACGCGGGGACCGTCTCTTCGAAACGAGGACCCAACACCACATAATGGTTGGGAAAAAAGACAGAGAGAGAGAGAGAGAGAGAGCGAATATTCTCGGGCATTGGGCGCGAGACGTTCCCTGCGAAGGAGCAAGGATGGAGGGAGGAAAGCAACAGGAGGAGCCCGCGAGCAGCGGAGGCGACCCGCAGAGGAGCGGCCCTGCTCCCCCTGGGGCAGCCCAGCTCGCCTGCCGCTCCCCCTGGCCACCTCCACGCCATCTGATCTCTTCGGGGGGTCTCCTTTCTCCCTCCTCCTCTCCACGGCATGCTCGCATCGTGACGACCTGTGCGCTGGCTCCTGGCACTGCGAGGATCGGGCAGGAAAAATCACGACTTTCCGATGGCGCAAATCGCTCCATAGCTGTCGATTCCGGGCCGCTGTCGGCGGCCTCGGCGTTCAACCTTGGACGCCCGCACTGGCGGGAACCTGCCGCAGCCTCCCAGGAGGGTTGTGAAAGCAGTGCCAACTCAGAGTTGGTGCCCTGCCCTCCCACGAACTCGTCCCTTCCCCCTGCCGCCCCCCCTCCCTTTGTCGGGGGTCCCAAAACGGTGCGGTGACAGTTCGTGCGGTGACCTCGAAACCCGCAAACGTTATCGCGCGGTCCATCAGCGCCGCATGGCGTTGGGACCTCGGAGGCCTCAAACGCCCGAGACATCATCGAAGAACGAACCACGAGTCCCGAAACCGTGCGGCCACCCGCAATCCCCACTGACCCACAACACTGTGTGGTCACCGCACTGCTCGGGGGCCCCCGACTTTGCGTTCATTCCCCGCTGCCACCCCTGTTTCCTCTTCTTTTTACTCTTCTGTTTCCCAACGGCTCCGCGTCCCCAACTCCCCGCACCGGCCTCCTCCCCTTCGGCTCTCAAAAGGGAACGTCAAGGGGGAGACTGGATCAGAGGGGGAAACATCAACCTGGAATCGGCGATATGTCGCCGACAGATCGACGATATCTTCCACTGGAGGGGACTCCGCACGTCAAGCCCCTGCTGGCAATCAAGGAGCGATTGGAAGTAGATGCGTTCCCCCCCCGAGTATATACCCCCTAACGTTGCCCTCGAATTTGGCTCTGTGCAAGGGTAACTAACCCCTGCCGTGGGGAGACCTCTGGTGATGGTGCGCTGCTGCTTCCGGGGGGCGCCCCGCCCCAAGACAAACCTCTGGGCGCCACCAGGAGTGACTGGAGGGGCGCCCCCAGGCGCACCTCTGGGCCTACTGGCCGCTGCAACGGGGGCGGAAACCACTTAATCCAGTGTTTTCGACGAGGCTCCCAGGCGAATGCGTGTGGGGCCCTTCCCTGGGCTATCAGTCCTTTTGCCTCCGCCGTGCCTTGCACCAAAAGGACACCACGGGAAAATGGCACCTTCTCGCATCGCCAATCCCTCCTCTCCCCACGTCCTCCCGGTCGTCGCTGTCCATGACCATGACCAGCTCGCCCCTGCCAAACGCGGCGACTGCGTCATCCACGGTAGACCACGGCATGGCACCGCGCAGGCTGCAATGGCCAGAACCCCAAAAACGCTCACTGCTTTGGACGGGGAAGGAGCGGACAGCATTGAGTCGATAAGCGGGGTCGGCTGCGCCAAGATGCGCAACAACGCCATGCAAACATCGGGCCGCGTTGGGTCGTCAGAACACCGAAACCGAACCAGACCGAACAGGTCGGAATCGAAAACGGATCTGAATGATCGACTCGGCATGGACCTTGCGTAATTACAGCGGCCCCAGACGGGGGAGTGGAGGATGAGGCGGATGGGGAAATGGTGGTGGTGATGATGATGTTGATGCTGATGCTGCTGTTGATGATGGACCTGTGGGCGAATCGGGGCCATCTTCTTTCTTTTTGTGCAAACGGCGAAGGGCGGCCACGAGCTCGAGACGATCGCAGACTCGGTGAAACAGGTATATATTTGCGCTCAAGTTGGGCGGGAAGGCCCTGGGAAGAACTTGAGCAAAGGTGTTGCGGCCACGGATGATCCACAAATGCCGACAAGTCGCTGCATGTGGGTGAGTCGGGGCCATATTCCTTCTTTTTGTGCAAACGGCGAAGGGCAGCCACGAGCTCGAGACGACCGCTGGTGAAGCACAGACTCGGTACCTCTCGCTAGTCCCGACACATGGCCACAGCCGAAAAACTCATTGACCAAAAATTGTCCTATATTTGGCGGCACGGGACAGCTGACGCGCGGCGGCCACCATCATGTCCGTTCAAAAGGAATCCGTTTGCAGACGCTCGGGCGACGGCATCCAGCGCTGGACGACCGAGGCCCCCCAGGTGACGACGCCCTGCGCGGTCGCACAGGCCGCGGGGGCAGTGGCAGCGGCGCGACCGGAGGTTGAGTTCGGTGACGCCCCAACCTACCATGAAGATCCCCTGCCTGACTCGGCCAGAAAGCATGCAGGAGTCAAGGGAGCAGGGGGGGGGGGGGGGGGGGGGGGCGAGGGGCGCGGGCAGCAAGGGGCGTCTCCAAATCAGGCTGGCCGGAGGGCGCGTAAAGATGATGGGGGCCCCGTGGGAAATACACTCCGAGATGGGCCTAAAAGTGGCGACGGCGAGGGCGCTCGCGACGCGGAGGGCGCGTCTGTCGGCCTCCGCGCTCGTCGCCCCCTCTAACGGTGAGTCGAGGCGGCGCGCGCGAGCGGCACCTACACTCCAAGTAGCACTAGGAAGGGAGGCCCGCAGCCCGAGGACCGCCGAGGGGCGGACCCATCCGATCAGAGTCTTCAATGCCTGAGGATCCCCAGCGTCGCCATGACGGTGACGAGCAGGGTTGATGGCCACAGTTCCGAGCCCGCGGGATTCGCGAGCACTCCGAACACGATTCGGCGCACACGTGCACACAATGGCATGGCGCGGCATGATGGCAGCGCGCTGTCGCGACCGCTTCCAGAGCCGCCTCGCACGACGGACCGCCGGTCGGCCAGCGCGGGCGCACCCCTTGATGGAGGCGGCGCGGTCGCGGGGGGGGGGCGGCGACGGCGGGGGCGCGAGGGCGCCCGTCCGCGCCAGCCCCTCCATTCAGCCGGGGAAGTCCCGCGCGGTCTTGTCCCCGACGTCCACGGGGGCAGGTGGGAGCTGACCCAGCCGTGGCTGCATCCGACTGCGCTTGGCATATCTGCTCAACGATTGCTCCGTCCTCCAACGGCCTCGGTCGTTCACCTCCTTCCGCGCCCGATGGCCCGCGAGGAGTTGGTTGCACGCCCCCCCGAAGCGCAGCAAGCACAGCGAGGTCTGCTCCCCGTCGCACTGGGGCGGGGTCGGGGAGCACTCGAGGGCCTGGCGCGCCTGGTCGGGGGAGAAGCTTCGCGGGCTGGCCTCCTCGATGCGACCCTGGGCCAGCAGCGCGCCCACGGTCGCGAACGTGGTGGCGAGCGCCAGAGGTAGGTGCATCTGCGGGGGCACGAGCTTGGCCCAGCCCTGGAGGGCCCAAGCGGCCCTGGGCGGCGGCCTGCTCTCCGCCAGCATCGAGGGGGGGCGCTGCTTGGGCGCGGCCGTCGTCGCGGGGCCCGTCGCGCCGGCGCAGGCATCGCGGAAGCGGCGGGCGAAGAACGCCACCGGGACGATGTCCAGCGCGGCGCTGACCTTGCCGAGCCTCGCGGGCCACAAGCGCCAGTTCAGCAGCTCCTGGGCGCAAGCGGGGTAGCTCCCGCCCGTCGTCGCCGAGACCGCGGCGCCCTCCCGCACGCACGGGCTCCGTCGCAGGAGGCTTGTGGGCCCAGATAGGGCCGCCCGTTCCCTCCCCCCGCTGATCACTTCGCTTGGGGGGCCGAGCACCCAGCGCACCAGCGCGCGAAAACCGCGTGCCAGAGCCGCGCCCGCGATGCGCCTCAAGACGCGCACGAGGTGGGGCCTGCCAGAACGCCCCTTCCCGACGGAGAGGGCTAGAGCCAAGTTGTCCACGATGCAGACGACGCGATGGTGATGAGCGCCCAAGGTCCTGGACGCGTGGTGAACACTGAACCAAGGCCTCGGCCTCGCACTGCAAGATATCACACCCAGCGCGGGTGTGACGACTCGAGTGGGTAGCCTTCCAACCCTCGAACCCGACGACAGACCCAGGGACCTCCAGGAAGCCAGGGCGGTCCGTCGACGATGATGGCGAAGACAGCGGTGGTGCGGCGTGGTGACGGGTATCAGCGGCATCGTGATTGGGGCCCGTAGCGTCGAAGGCATGGGGCCTGGCGGACACGCTGGACCCCTGGTGATACCTCCACTTCTCAGCAACTCGGCCGACCTCCGAAGCTAGCTCAGGGGAGACGCCCTCGATGCACGCCCCCTTCCCGAACGGCGAAGCGTCAGAAGCGTCGGCCCGCGAGCGCCACCAAGACCTGGTTGAAAAGCGGGATCAAGGCCACCGCGGCCCTCAGCTCCGTGACAACAGGCTCCTGGAGAGGCCCAGGATGAGGCCCAACGACGCCGATGAACCGATAGACTGCGTTGAAGATGGCCGGCACGTCACGTCCCAAGATCCCCCCCCCCCCCCCCCCCCAAGCACAATGCCTGACCAGCGCAGAGAGGGCCCCCGAGGAGGCCCGCCCACGTCGAAGAAGCCCAAGAACTGCTTGACGAGTGCGGGCGAACCGACCAGGACGCACACGATTAAGCCCAGACAGCCCGTCGATCCGTAAACCTGCGAAGACCCCCTTGCTGACAGCAAGCGAGAAGTCCAGGGAAGGCAGACCACGATCAGTGAGAAGGTCGGCAACGGCGCGGGCACGGGACGCGGCTACCTCTGGGCTCGTCGACACAACACAGAAAGCATCGACATCACCTGCGCACAAAGCATCTCTCGGGGAGACAAACGGACGAGGGAAGCCACCATCCATAATCATCTCGCTAGCCTGGATCCCAACGTCGGCGAGAGCTCTCGTTAGGGCACTCGGACATAAGTGAAGAGCCCAGCTCCAACCCATGGGGACCACAGTGACCAAGGGCTGAACGGAACTACCGATGGGGGGGGGGCTCCATTGATGGATTTGAGACCGATGTATCGATTGGAGATCGAGGGCGGCGAGAACAGCGACTCCATTCCTGCAAGCAGCCGCAAAAGATGAAACGCGCACTGGATGTCGCCCTGGGCGAACGCAAAACTGTCGTCGCAGCCGACGCTGGCCCGCGCATTGGGCGTGAGAAGCCTTGTGGCTGGCGACGCCGTGAAACTGCAGTTGGCCAGCCGAGTGTCGAAAACGAACCTGAGCATGTGGTTGGACTTCTCCACAAAGAACAAACCAATCGAAAAAGAGGCCTGTGGGCTGGCGGCCTGCCATGACATCGCGTCGCGGGCATCCAGCTGTTT
>CAUYUJ010020738.1:542446-577446 GCA_963575745.1 Prorocentrum cordatum | reverse complement strand
CCAGCAGGCGATCTCCTACGGGATGGGCGGCGCCGTGGCGTCTGGGGCGAGGTTGGCGAAGCCCTTGGCCGGCCTCTGGAATCGAGGCAGGCGCAACTTTCCCCGTGGAGACAAATCCGCAAGATGCCAGACCGCCGCGGCGCACGCCTTGAGAAGGTCGGCCATCTCGAAGCCTTGTAGGAACAAGTAGTTCGCGAAGTCCGCCATTACAGCATCCTCGCTCTTGACGGGGCCCAGCGCGCGACCCATCGAGGTCGCGAAATCCTGGAGCTAATTGAACCAAGCATTTCAGAGGCCCTCCGTCGCACTCGCGGTGGCATGCGACTCCAGAATAGGGAAGTGGCCGTCCGCCACGCGGGGGTAGAAGCTGCCGAAGGTCTCCGCCCCGTCGGCCCTCCTCTCCTCGCGGTTGGCAGCGGCCGCGAGGTGACGGGCGCTCCTCCGAGGCAGGCAGGCCCCCGCTGGCGGCTGGGCCCCGCCCGAGGCCTCGCGGCGGAGCCCGGAGGTGGCGCCCGAGGAGCGGGCGGCGGCCGCGGCCCTCTCAGCGCCCCTGGCGGACGCCCTCGGCTTGGAGAGGCCGAGGCCGAGGACCCGAGTGGAGAGCCCCCCATCCGTGGGCAGCGTCGCTCGCCCCAGTTTTCTCGCCTCTCTCCCACTTCCGCGAGAGGCACTCCGCAAGGGCAATGTTCTTCTCCGAAGGCCCAGCGGAAGCGCCGCTCGGCACATCTGAAAATGGATAGCGCCGAAGCGCGACGGACAAGGTGGAGAATGGAGAGCGATGCAGCCCGAGACTCCCCAAACGCCATGGCGTTGCCCAGCAGGCCCCCCGCGATCAGGCGGTGCCGCTTGAAGCCCTCGGTGGACCTATGGCCGCGTCTAATACCCAAGACGGTAGCCCGCGCTCCCAGAGTAGGCATGCCCTCCATATCCTTGAACCTCGTGGAAATATCCCCTCGCGACAGAGCCTGGTCTAACATGTCGTCCGGGACATCCTGGAAGTGCGGGTTCTCCTCGAACGTGTCCAATGCACCTCCAGGGCGCTCAGGGAGGGCCGAGCCTGGGTCCGAGGATGCGTCCATGTTTGCAAGGTGCTTGCCTCGGTCTCGCCGCCTTTCTGAAATGCGGCCAACGTCCGCAACTCTGCTGGCGTCGAACTCGGCGGAGGCGACTCCCGCCCCTGTCTCGCGCGCATCGGCCATTATCACCTGAGGGCCCCAGGTCGTCTTCAGGTCAGCAGCGCAGATTCCAATGGGGCACCTGACCCAACGAGCCTTTCTTGCGCAGTGATGTCCACGCTCGCCGTCTGCCTGCGCCGACCTTCTGGATGAAATCACACGTGGAGCGGTGGACGGACAACGCTTCGCGTCGAATAAGGAAAAAGTCTACGACGTGCCCAGCCCGTCTTTGAACAGCATGTCCAGACAGGCAGGCACCGCTCCCAATTGCTTTGCAGAACACGGCGGGCCGCTCGGCCCGCTCAGGTCGGTTGTAAGCAATCCACTGCTCCCCGTCAATAACTCGGCCCAATGAAACGACCTTGGCGGAGGCATCTTCCTCCTCGTGCGCAGGAAAGCCCCCTTGAACTGAGATGAGCAACGACCTTAATCCCCGGCCTCCTGCACCCCCTCTTGTCGAGACCACTGACGCTGAGGTTGTCGCGATGCGGCAACGCGCGCAACTCACAGCCCGCATATGGGATCGGCCCAACATCGCGAAACAGAGAGCAACAGCACTTGCCCTTCAAGGCCTCGTCGATGAGGTGACCCAGGATTTTTCGGCCGATATAGAAGCCCAACTCCCCCCCCCCCCCCCCCCGGGACTGATCGCAACGTGGGCCACATGAAATCGACGCCATTCAAGTCTTCGAGGTCCTGCATGAAAAACCCTTCGCCTCGACGACCGAGATCGGATGCGAACAGAAATGAGGTTGGAGGCCCGGGTGTTTCTGGATCGCGCGGAGACAGTTCTTCGCATCCACAGTGGCGGTAAACAGGTTGCCCGCCCCATCGGGCTTCTCTATCCTTGACCAGACCCCCCCAGTGCCCGCGTCGAGATGCGGGGGCGGTCGGAAGTAGAGGTTACCGACGCGGCAGCCCATCGCCAGACGGGGATCGCCGTTCCTCTGGGCTACGAAACAAACGGCGCGCATCTCGCGCGAGGCTGGGGGGGGGGGGGGGGCATGCGATGAGGGAGGCCTCGTACAGGTCGGAGAGAAAGGTGATGTACTCAGACCGGTTGGAACGCAACGCAGTGTCCATATAGGGCTTGATAGTGCTCATCTTCTCCGACCTCCAGCCCGCGTCGTCAGAATCTGCCAGCGCGGTCTCTGCTGGCCGCCACGCCAACTCCCTCTCCAGTTCACCAACCGCCGAGGTCAGGGGAGCAAGGCTCTCCTCAACTTGCCTGCCTTTAACAGGGGTTTGGTCTGCCAGGGCAAGCCGATGATCGTCGTCGTCATCATCATCATCATCATCATCATCATCAGCGTGATGATGATGATGGTGATGCTGATGTTGATGATGATGATGATGCTGCTCATGATGATAATGATGAAAACGGAATGATTAAAATGATGTTGCTGATATTGTTGCTGATGATGCTGATGACAACACGGCCCCAAGAGCGCCCAAGAGCGCCCCAAGAGGGACCCCAGACAAGAGGCCCCCAGATATCACCAAGACGGTCCGAGGGCTTCCGAGACGCCCCGAGACGACCAAAAAGGACCCCAAGACGGCCCCAAAGGACCCCGCAACCGCACTGGCTCAAGTTTTCTGCCAACGCCCACGGGTGCCACCGCCCGCCGGACGCTGGCCAACCAGACGGCCTGCCCAACGCCCTACCCGACGACCAACCCAACCCGACGGCCTACGCGACGCCCTACCCGAGCCATGGCCGCAAACATTTACATTTTGGACGAGATGCAGAAGATGATGAGGATCCCTTTCTGGCCCCCCGAGATTGGCCCGAACGGTTCGTGGTTGCCGATGTACGTGAATGTGCAGCCTTGCGGCAGTGGCCTCTACAGCGGCACCTTCCCGACGATCGCAGAGTGCAAGGCTGAGCTGAAGCGGAGCCTCTCTTGGATCAGCGAGCTCACGGTCGAGCCAGAGCTGTGCTACATCAAGATCCCGCCGCAGGGCGAAGCGATGCCGACGGTGCCTGTTCCAGAAGGCGACCACCCGCTGGCAGACGAGTGGGTTGTGAACGACCGCACGGCGCTGTACATCATTACCTCGTTGCCAGAGTTTGGCTACCCGCTGGAGTGCGACATGATGCAGAATCGCGAAGGCGAGAAGATGGACGCTAAGGACTCGGTGAAGGACGTGACGACCCCGGAGAGCGACACCAGCAGCAGCATCAAGGGGTGGGTGCACGCGAAGAGCGCCAAGGACACGCAGAAGCAGCAGCTCAGCATCGACGAGGTCTACAAGCTGGGAGTCGCAGCTGGCATGCAAAAGCAGATGGATGCCGCCAGCAGCTCGGCGTAGGCGTTCGACTTGCCCGACGGCCTACCCGACGGTCAGCAGCTCGGCCGACCCGACGGCCTACCCGACGCCCTGCCAGACCGACGGCCTGAACCCGACGTCCTACCCGATCTTCGACGACTCGGCGCGCTTGAAAAGGACGGCCTCGAGGTCCCTAGAGACCCGAGGCCCTCAAGAGGCCCTCAAGGTCCCTCGAGCCTCTCGGGCCTCCCCTCCGCCGTTTAGCCCTGTAGTCTTATAGCCTATAGCCCCATAGCAGCATCGCCCTACAGCCCTAAATAGACTACGAATGGTTTTTCTCCAGTACCTGCGTTAGCAAGCCAGTTGACGCCACGAGGCGAAGTGAGTGGAATAGTATGTTTTTCTTTTTTTTTTCACCGCGTGCGTTGCCACGTGACGAACAAAATTGTCGCTTTTTTGTCCTGCCGCATCCGTTGCGACCGATTCCATTCGACCATATGAAAGACAGCGCCAAACGCGCTGCTGAGATGGGAAAGGCTGCGACGCGATCGGAAGTCGCCACGGCGAGGAAACCTCCTATATAATAATCAACCTGAGGAATATGAACGACTGGCATATGAACGGCAGCGCCAAACGCGTTGCGGAGATATGATGAAGGGCTGCGACGCGATCGAGCCTGCAGCTGAGAGCTAAAATGATATGTATAATGATACGCACTGAAATCCAGCGCAAGGATCTGAACAACTGAAAACCCAGCACTGACATCCAGCGCAATGGTACGCACGGAAATCCAGAGCAAATAATGATACGCACTGGAATCCAGCGCAATGGTATGTATAATGATCGAATCTGATATGAACTGAAAACCATGAACGGGTGCCTGCATGAATATGAACGGCAGCGCTGCAGAGATGAACGCCATCGTCGGATGTACTCCCACTGCCAACTCTCCTTGTAAACACCATCAAGATAGACGACGTCTAGGCACTTCCAGCGTGCGTGCAGCCAAACGCCATTGTCGTTCCACCATTGTGTGCATGCCGATGGCCAGAACTTAGTGAAAATGCACGTCTGCACGTCATACACCGACGTGAATGAAGGCGTGCCCGCATCATCCTGTCTGGCCGCTTTCGGGGCTGGCGCCAGGGGTTCGCCCGCTCCGCCGGCAACAGCTGGACGCTTCATGCTTATGATGCTGCGGCCCCGACAGCTCGGGAGTTCGGGAGACGTTTGCTCAACATGGGTTGAGCCAAAATGGGTACGGTGGCAGTATGTGACGAACGAACAACACACACCAATACCCATAGGGTGGTCGTTGGGAGGAGGAGGACTGGCTATGGGCATGGGTGCGGGTTGTCGGACCCTGAGGAACGCTCCCCTTCGAGCGAGCGCCCCCATCTCATCTGGCAACACGCACCCACGGTGGCTTCACCACCGTTGTCATCAACGTCATCAGTTTCATCCTCGTCAGCCTCATGAGCCTCATCATCATCGTCGCGCTGCTCATGACATGCGTCATCAACTACACCATCACCGACGTCATTATAGCACTCGTCGTCGTGTTTGTCATCGCCGTCGCTGTCGTCCTCGCGCTCGTCACTGTGGTCGTTGCACTATTCGTCGCGACCGATTGTGAGATCGATAGTGAGACCGCATGCGAGACCGAGTGTGCGATCGATTGTGAGATCGATCGTGAAACGGAATGTGAGATCGATGGTGGTATCGATAGTGAGGTCGATTGAATCAGATCGATAATGAAATCGGTTGTGAGACCGATTGTGACATCGATAGTGAGATCGATAGTGAGATCGATCGAGTGCGATCGATCATGAGATCGATAGTGGGATCGATCGCGGGATGTATTGGGTGACGCGTTGGTTCCCCCTCCCCCCTCACCTCCTTGTCACCCGAAGGGTGGTCGTATAATATTATAGGTATACATGGTTATGGGGCTATAGGGCTATAGGGCCATAGACCCATAGGGCTATAGGGCTATAGGGCTATGGGGCTACAGGCACATAGAGCTACAGGGCTATAGGGCTCTAGGTCTCTATACAGAGGCTTCGCCATTCTGCGGGTGCACCAGGGGTCCTCGCGAGCAGCGCTGAAGGAAGCAACAAGGAAATAACAGAATCTGGCCCCGTGGGGTCACCTTTTGCCCCGTTGGCCCGTGGCTATGGTGGCGGCCTTAACTCCACTTATGGGGGGCGGGGGCTGTCAGGCTCAGGGGGGCCGCCTGGCGTCAAAGCCCAAAACACGTTTCGTCATCATGATCATCGCCATTCGTTTCGTCATCATGATCATCGCCATTTAGTCATCATGATCATCGCCACCGATGGCCTCCAAGATGGCTCCAGATAGCCCAATACGGCTCCAAGAGCGCCCAAGAGAGCCCCATGAGCGCCTCAAAAGAGCCAGCTTCGCGAATCCCCACCAGCCCATCCTAAAACAGCCACTCTAGCGAAGTGCAGAAAGTAAGGCGGCAACACGCAAACCACAACATGCATCCGGAACGACTGCGACAACACGCACGCGAGTAAACCCATGTTACAACCATTGTAAGACAATGCACAAAACGCGTCACTTACTCCAGATCCGTAAGAATTTTGGTCTCAAGCCGTTCGAGCGTCTGCCAGCGACGCAGTGGGCCCAGCGCCCGATGGCTAGCCAGGATGAAACCTTGCTCGAGCAATGCGATTCTATGGAGGAGTACGAGGAGTTTATGCGACGGCAGCGGCAGATCATGACGGAGCAAGGCATCGGAACTGTGGAGATTGATTCGCAGGAGATGCGCGCCCCAGGCGGCCTCGTCCTCCCGACGTTCAACCACGAGGACGCCATGGGCACCCAGATGAAGGAGAAGATCGAGAACGTCGGCCCCATCGACATCGTCGATGATGACCCGCCAGTGCCTCAGGCAGCAGCGGCGCAGGCACCTACGCCGTCGACGAGCAGGACGTCGTCAGCATCGGCTCCGCCAGTGTCGGCATTGCCCCGTGAGATCGGCAAGCAGCAGCCGCATAAGGTCGGCCAGCAGGCGCCAGAAGTCCTCCAGGAGCCGCCGCCCGATGTCGGCCAGAAGCCAGCGGGCGGCCAGAAGCGCAGCGCCGACAGCCAGGAGGAGCGCAAGAAGAAAGAGGCGAAGCTGGTCGAGGAAGAAGCGGTGGGCAGCCCCGGTGCGCGCAGCATGTCGTTGAAGTTTTCGCACGCGTACCAGAGCTTGTCGGATATGCCGCCCGCGGTGGGGATGGTGTTCAGACAGATCTTGGAGGCTCCTGAGAATTACCAGACGCCGACAGGCACCAGGGAGACTTTCACCGTCACGTACAAGGCGGAGCGCTACTAGGCTGACCGTCACACGCGACGATGCAACAGTGGCATCTGAGACGGGTGCCGCATTTCTCACTTGGGGATTTGAAGGCGACAGGCCTTCTGGGTTAGTGATAGCAAGGCGTGCGCGACAGGTCTTGCTGGGACGTTCCAGCTCATAGCGGCTGGAAAACAAACCAACGTTTTAGTTGTGCAATCGTTTATTGTTGCCAGTTGCTCGAGGGACGATGCGGATCAGTATTTTTTCACATGCATCGAGTCTGCTGTCGGCATTGTTTGGTGCGCCGCAAAGGTGCGAGTGCGGCCGGGCAAATTAAGGAAACCGTCCCTCCACGATCCCATGGCCCCAAATTGGTTCCCAGCGAAGTCCTCAAGCCACTGGCGCAACCAAGATTGCCAGGCGGCGGCCAAGCGCGCAGCCTGTGGCGCAACCAATGGGAGACCATCCAAGGCACGAAAAAACATGTGGCGCAGCCGACCCTCAAGGCGCAACTCATGGCATAGCCTATGGCATAACCTATGGCGTAACCTATAGCACAACCTATGGTACAACCTATAGCCCAATAGCGCTACATCCCTATAGCCTTAAAGCCTTTGAGCCCTATAGCCCTAAGCCGGGATAGGGGACGGCGCAGCCTCTGCATAGATGCGGCACAGGGAAAAGGATGACGAGAACAAGGGATAGGAGATGTTGCGGCTCTGCAGGAAGGAAGGGCGGCTGGACAGGAGGAGGAGGAAGGCGTGAAGAGGAGGGTGAAATGACAATTGTCAGCTCGCTGGCAGTCACGACCCCATGTGACTGAATCCCTCCTCAAGCACGCGAAGCTTCTTCACGAAGTTTTCAATCCCAACAAACACATTCTTCTGCAAATTACCATTCCTCTGAAGCCTCCGGCCCTCAGTGTGCGAGACGATGCCGACAGCCTGAAGTGGCCGATGTTGCCTGACAGGCCCTGTCGAAAACTTGATGGTGAGCTCAGCGAACTCCTCGCGAGTTGGGACCAACCTCCAAACGCTGAAATGTAATTTGACTGCCCGATTTATCACACGAACTGCCTCACGACTCTCTTGTCGACAGCCGTCGCTCATCCACACGTAGCGCGGCAATCGCGCCGAGCCTCCAAACCGCAACGCAGCTTTATACTGCACAGAGGACCCGCTGGTGCCTTCAACGAAGGCCAGGTCGCAAATAATCCCACCTGAAAGAGTGAACACTAAGTCAATCAAAGGATCGCACGCCCCGGGGCGCACAACTACACAGTGAGAGGCGTCAATGGGATTGTCTGCGATTCGGATCTGCTTTCGTAGAAGGGTCGACGTGGCTTCAGGCACATCACTGGCCACGAACACCGTGTCGACGCCTGGGCGTGGGCGGCCATGCTCCGGGCTTGGTCCAGTGACCAAGCGTCTGGTCTGTTCAGCCTTTCTTCGCCGCTTGGCCCTCAAACCTAAGATGTGCAATTGCAAGTCATCAGCGTCCTGCCGTTCTCCCTCGGCGACTTCTGGGTCCAAGATATGCCCAGCTGATATTGCAGTCAAGCGATTCGTCCTGCGCTTGTTTGCATTGAACCGTACTTCTTTTGTCATGCCATCATCCCAGACTTGGACGGCTCCTGCAACTGCTTTGTCTCGAACCTCGATAAGGTCCAGCTTTTTAGCTCGATCATATCGGGTTGCCTCTTGCAGTGCTCGTCTGTGCTGGTCACTGATTTTTGAAAGACCTCCCTGAAGGCTGTATTGCTGTCGGCCCTTGTGTTTTCGAAGCCCATTGGTTTTGCGAGGACATCCGTATAATGACTGCCACACGCCTCGCGCGCGCTCCAGGATATGGTCGACGAGCCCATGTGGCACCTCAGCATTCATGGGAAACATGTGCATTATGCGCAACTCTGCGATCTCCATTCCCTCAGAGAGGCATGACCTCCTCGACGTGAATACCAACTGCTGCAAACTGTGCGCGTGCTCAACACCTGATGTTGTCATGCCACAAAACGTTAAATATCTGACCACAAGATCCTTCAATGCAACATTGGATGGTCTCGCATCGGTGCGTAGCTTTTCAATATTTTTGATCACGTGGACCCATGCGTTGCGATTGGTTTCCCCCCCGGCAACAAGCTTCTGCACCTCTGGGAAATGATCGGCATAGGCTTGGCTCAGTGGAGCCAAAGGAATGTTGAATGATAGAGACAGCCGTTCAAGACATGTGTCAACTGCACCCCGCATCTCTGGCTTCTTTGCATTCATGACAGAAAACGTTGATAAGCAGACGTCCCACTCTGGCCATTCAGCCCGCACCGCGCTAATTGCCATGACAACCCAAGCATTCATGCGACTGTAAGCCAAATCCAGAGCTCCCCAGGCACCGCGCGAGTCTCCGATACAATGGGTTTGCCCTTTCAGCACCGCTGTCATTGGCTTTCTCAGCCGACTAAACATCATGAACGTGTAACTTTCAGGAATCTGATCAGCGTGCTTATCCACGAAGAGATGCTTGACTTCCGCGGCCCACGTGTTGATCCTGTCACTTACCTGAGCTATGTCGAACGTCTCCCTGTCAAAGAAGCGCAGGAGGCCCACAGCGCACGCGCCAGCATCTGCCATCATGGCGAGGAGCAGGCACACTTCCATCCCTTCATCACCGGCGATAAACTCGATGAAGGACAATGCGTCTTTCCCTTGGTCATCTGTTCTTGATCTTGCGATCCATATCGCTGTGTGCACCAGTGCTGAAAAGAAAACGACAAACCTCTGAAGTGGCCGCACATTGCTGTTGACTCGATTCAATGCGTGAGACAAATTCTTTATCTGCTGCCTACTGTGGTTCCCGGCGTAGTCATGCATGCGGACTTCTTTCATGAATCGTTCTTTCATCACTGTACTGTTGCGGATTCGCTGCATGATCGAAGTGCGCTGCCGCACAACCTTGCCGATGACATCCTTGATGCGTAGGTCCCCGCACATCCAAGGTCGCCTCAAGATTCGAGAGGCAGCGTGAGTAGGATCTTTCCCCAAGTAGACAGTGTTATAGAACATCGGGTCTGGCATGTCGAAGAATGCTTTTGAAAGTTCAACCCCTGCCAGCTGCTCAACCTGCTCACAATCAGCATCGAAGCCCAGACTTATGCTGCGGATGTGGTCGTAGAGGTGTTCATTGAATTGCGGCCGCTTTTTTTTTGTTGTTTTTTTTTTTGCGGGAACGCCTGGCGGCCCAGAAAATTGCATGCATAATTCTTGAACAATCTTTTTCACGGCGACCACGTGTGCATCAACGGCGTCGGTTCTGCCAGTTTTTATCAAAAATAAATCAGCGTGCCCAAGATACCCCCTGAAGCTCTGACATTCATGGTTCGTGCACCGGTATCGCAACGTGAGTCTATGTGCCCTCGCATCGGAGTGCAGGACGAGAGCTTTCGCCTCTGTGAGTACATCTTGCTGGTGATGTTTGCACGCCTCTCCGATGCAATGCTCCATCTGTGTGCGCTTGTTGCGAGCAGCCGCTCCGTCGATCGTCATGGCCAGCGGCTGGTTGTTCCGTCGAGCGTCAAGAACAGCGCGGAAGGCTTGGAGTGGAGGCGCCGATACATCGTCCAGGCAAACAATGGCGCATTTCAGGCATTGTCGACATTCACACAGTTCGGCAGCGTTCACCTTATGCGACGTCAGTGCTTCGTGCCTGCGCAAGTGTGCCCTCAGATAACCAAGTGAGCCAGTCACGGGCCAGCGTGGCCCTTGCTCTGGCTGTTGGGGGCATGCCTTGCAGCTGAGACGGTCCCCTCTCACCATCAACCATGTGCCTAATGCGCCGTCGTGCGAGCAAATGGGGAACGACTCTTTGAGGTCATCACGAGTAGCCTTGGCCAACTCTCGTCGCACTGAGCTGGCTGACATAATGGGCCCAAATGGCTAAGAGGTTTATCATGCTGGTTTTGTTGACGCTGTTGCAAGCTGTTGTTACCCGCGCTGACATATGATTGCATACGTCGGAGAAAAACAAGCTGACGCGTGGCACCATGTTGTGCCACGCCTTCAACACAAGGCACAGCAATGCTCAGCAATGCATGCACTGACATGTATCACGTGCTAATGCGCAACAGCACTGCATGGCATCGAAGGACGCCTGCGCATGGACCCCCAACACATCATTTCAGCGCGTGGAACACTTGGGAAACCACGTGCCTAAACCGCGTTCCGGCCCAAAGTTGGCTCATCATTAAAGAACGCATGGATCCTGGCATCGGGCCCAACCACTGCGACCCAACCAGGGCGCGCGGAGGGGGGGGGAAGAGAAGGGGAAGGGCGAGGAGGAAGAGGAGGAAGAAAAAGGGCGAGGAGGAAGAGGAGCCAGACGGCACCCCTCACACAGATCGCGGGGTCTGGCGGAGGGCGCGAATGCCCTGAGGCCGCGGCGTCGCGACGTCGCCGCGGCTGGCGCGGCCTCGCGTGACCAAAGGCACCGGGCCCTGCCGTGGACACGCTGGGCCTCCCTCCTGGGTCACGCGAGGCCCTGGACCTCTGATCCCACCCATGCCTGGACAGATCGCGGGGCCTGGCGGGGGGGGCGAAAGCCCTAATGCATTTTCGAAGTGCCGCGGCGGGGCCGCGGCCGCCTGGGGCCCCTTGGACCCTGAAGACCCCGAAATTATGGGAGGCCCTAGGCCCGTTTGATCTCGCACATGTCCGCGCAACCCTCGCACAGATCGCGGGGTCTGGCGGAGGGGGCGGAAGCCCTAACGTCGCGGCTGGCACGTGCCCCGCACCGGGCGCCGCCCCGCGGAATTCCAGTGCGCTCCATTCCCCCTATTCCTCCCCGTGGAAGGTCTTGCGGAATCCCACCAGCCCTCTGGGCGTAGGTGGTTTAGGGAATTTCCTCGTTCACCCATCCTTCTCCCCCATCGGGGAATGGTTGACCCCTCCCCTACCCCCCCTCCCCTGGACCTGGACGGGGCCCGGGGGGCGCCGGTTGGCAGAGCGCCCAAGATGGCCTCGGCGAGGAAGCCAAACTTATTGATGTTACCAAGGTGTTGGCCCCAGTTTGACATCCTGGGGGGGGGCGGCGATAATTCCCCCCCTTCTCTGATAGATCTCATCCACGATGGCCCCACAAAGCGCCCAGGAGGCCCCAAGAGGTCCCAAGATGGCCCCAAGATGGCCCAAAGAGGCCCCCCAGGAGGCCCCCAAGAGACCCCCAAGAGGCCCCCATGAGGCCCCCAAGAGGCCCCAAGAGGCTCCCCGAGATACGCAAGAGGCCTCAAGGACCGCCAAAGGGCCCCAAAGATGGCCCAAGAGGTTCCCAAGCTCGACAGTGTCATGCTCATCGACCTCATCCTCATCCGCATTGTATTCCTCCTCCCTCCTCCCCATCCCTATCATCTTCATTATCCTCCTCCTCCGCCTCCTCCTCCTTCTCCTCATTGTCCTTCTCCTCCGTCTCGTCCTCCACGTCCTCGCCCTCATCCATATATTATTCCTCATCTTCCTCCTCCTCCTCATCCCCCTCCTCATCCTGCCCCCCCTGCTCCTCGTAGTCCTCCTCCTACTCCGACGACGGCGACTCCCCCTACATCCTTCCCCTCTTGGGGCATATGGCGGCTTACCCCGCCATTTGTTAGTCTGCATGCTCCCCCGCGTCTCTCATCACCTCCACTCCACTGGGGTTCATGTATGGACGGGCCGGTGTGGGTGTGCGAAGCGTTTAGAATTCCTACCGTTCCAAAGTCTTGCGGAGCATAGACAGGGCGTAGCAGGATGAGATGGCCAACGTTAGCATACCTGACATGTTGGGATCGAGATGCGATGACTGTGCGAATGACTGTGATGATGGTGGTTGGTGGTGATGATGGTGACGATGATGGTGGGCGACCAGACATCATGCGTGCACCATTGTACACCGGCCCTGTCGCACCAGCATTGGCGCAGCTCTCGTTCCGCACGCACAAGCAAATTGCATTGGACACGGGCGGAATCAATTAGACGAGAGCCACCGCGGACAAGCTCGACCGAACCCCACTTAAAAACACATGCCAAAAATGCATCGACCTCCCCACTGACCCCCCCCCCCCCCTGGGTGGGAGGTCAGGGGCGACCCCGACCTCCCTGCGGTATGTCTTTCATCATATTTGAAAAGTGGGCGCCTTCCCTAATTTTGACCCCCCTCCCTGGCGCGGAGGTCAGGGGCGACCCCGACCTCCCTACCAGGGGGGGGGGGGGTCCAGTGGGGAGGTCACTGCATGTTTTGAGACCGCACCCCCCCTTCTTTCGAGATGGGGCGCGGGCCTCCTCCTAGGTAGGAGTCGGACCTGCTTGAGGTCCCGCAGACCCCGGGAATCCTGGGCCCCGGGATTGCAATGGAGGCCGCCCGGGAAGCCTGGGGAGCCCCCCGCAATTCGGTCGTCCGAAGCCTTGTGCGGTTAGCACCTCATCTCATTGCCTAGTCATGAGCGTGCGATCATCCGTGAATGCCAGCTGCAGCCAATGCGGACCGCAGAATCATCGTATACATGCGGAGATTGAAGGCATTCCCCACTGCCGCTGCCATCGCTGAATCGCTCACGCCCTCACGTAGAACGGTGACGTCGCCGAAAACCTGCAACCGGAGCATCGCGTTGAGAGACAGTGCCTTGTTATGCTGCAGAGAGTGCAAGGAGAAAGATCGGCACCGCGACTTCGTGAGGCAAGGACTCCTGCGGAATCCAATGTTGTCCTTGGCACCCTCCACGTCGACTATGCATGGGATTGACTCTGGTGGAACTCCCTCTGCAGCGCCTTTCTCCTTGACTTTCGTGAGCGCAGACTTGATGCGGGCGCTGTTGGTTTTCTGCTTGGGCACCGGGTATCGCTTGTAGCTCTCGAGCTTCGGGTGTGGGTCCAAGAAGGCATCGAGGTCAGCACGGGGCATTCTCGCTGGCCACTTGAATGGCGTTCGTTGCGTTGAACCCCGCTTGATCATCACAATCCAGATACGGGCCCTCGCAGCTGGCATACCTGTGAACTTCGTCTGGTCGAGGAGTTTCCAATGCAGGAAGTACGCTGGTTCCCCATCAGCGCCTTTGATCCCCTTCAGCATCTCCAGTATGGCCACAAAGTCTTCTCCATGATACAGGAGGAGAGGAGGAGGCCGCGAACATTCTCCAATATCACAACCGTCGGTCGGTGCTTGGATATGTACACGGCGATGCACTTGATGACAGAGGCCCGTGGGTCATTCATGCCGCCATGCGCTCCAATTGCACTGAAGGGCTCACATGGGAAACCACCTGAGAGCACATGGCATGATGGAGCAAGGGCGAGGAAATCACTGTGTCGTGCGTCTCCAAAGCTGTACTGGGGTCGGCAGTTCTGCTCTGATAGGCTGCGCACGACCTTGTCAATCTCGCAGGTGAACACGTGCTGAAGGCGAGAAGGGCCAATGACTTTGTCCGCGCCGAACTTGTCCGCCGAAATTGTACTGCCGAACAGCACCGCACTCGAGTCGACGTCCATGTATGTGTCCTGGTGAATCAGGCCTGGCCCGATGTCGATGAAGCGTCGAGCTCGCAAGCATAGTTTTCGTCGTTTTGCCTTTGGAGTTGAGTCATGAGATGCTGTCGGGCCCCTGTCGCCTGTGGCGTGCTTTGTGTCACTCGCTGAGCCCACTGGTGTAGCTGGCCGCCGTCGAGCCCCCTGACGTGTCTGTTTACTCGAAGTAGCTCCCCCTGACTTCGCATCGCGGCTGGCGAGTATTGCCAGGCCCCAGTCCTCCATGCCGGGAGGTGTTCTGTGATTGACTGGGGCTGTAGGCGAACAGAGCCAGCAGCGGCAGCAGACAATTGCGAATGCGATCGATGGCGTTGCACGCAACAGCACATAGCGGCCCCACAACCGCCAATGGGCATCATCCATAGGGCACCAACGCAAGAGGCGCGAGGTATAGGACAGAGGCCAAGAGAGGTTGAGCGCGGCCTTGCGGAGCTATCGGGAAGCAACCATGGGGCACCAGCAGGATTCACGAAGACGACCACGTCACGATGGTGACAGTAGTATGCGCGCCTTTCATGGCGATGACGGGCATGCGTATGCATCGGAGGTGAGGGGGTGAGATCGAAGTGGAACAGAGCCCCCCACCGGGAAATCGGTTTCGGTTTCGCGTTCGCGTCGCGCGCGCGGGCGAGGCGAAGCTGCGCGGGCGGGCGAGAGGAATTCACCCTGCTGTCGCTAGGGGTCCGCCAACGCAAATATTTCCCCGCCGGCCTTGTCAAGCGGGGGCCCGCATTGTCCCGTCGCTGGCTCGACGTTGTCCCGTCGGTGTCCCGTCGGTGTCTTGTCGTAAGATCGATAGCGAGATCGACTGTGAGACCGATCGTGAGAACGATAGTGAGATCGATAGTGAGATCGATAGTGAGATCGATAGTGAGACCGAATGTGAGGTCGATTGTGAGATCGATTGCGATGCCGATTGAGATCGACAGTGAGACCGAATGCGAGATCGATAGTGAGATATATTGTGAGGTCCATAGTTTTATAGATAGAGAGATGGAAGGGGATATCGATAGCGAGATCGATTGTGAGACCGAATGTGAGACCGAAAGTTGGATCGATAGTGAGATCGGTAGTGAGATCGATAGTGAGATCGATCGTGCAATTGATAGTGACACCGAAAGTGAGATCGATTGTGAGATCGAATGCGAGATCGATAGTGGGATCGATAGTGAGATCGATTGTGAGATCAAGTGTGGGATCGATATCACAATCTCAGGCTCAAAACATCGGCACCTATAGTATATTGTCCCAACACGACGGGGGCGGGGGTAATGAGGACGAGGAATGCTGCGACCTGCCCTCAATTTCCAAAGTGCCCCGTGGTCCCCGGACTGTCCATAAGGTGCTGTTGGTACTCGTTCCTCTGCTGGCAACGCTAGCGTCGGATGCCAGCTTAGTGCAAGTGCGAAGTTCAGGTGGCCTGAAAGCGGCCGAAAGGCACCATCCGTAGCAATGTGATCTCAAGCCCTTCCCGACGCCCTTCGCGACTCCTTCCCGACGCTCTTCCAAGCTATGGCCTTTCAAGACGACGGGTATTGCGTGATCACGGAGGGCGATATGGCGGCCATGCCGCAGCAGCAGGAGGCGTCCATCATCAACTACGACCAGGATGGAGGAGCCGACGGAGGAGCCCATCATCAACAACGAGCAGGATGCCGCAGCAGCAGGATGTCGCAGCAGCAGGAGGCGGCCATGCCGCAGCAGCAGCAGGAGGAGGCGCCGCATGATGGAGGCCAAGATTCGCCCGTCATCAACTACGAGCAGGAGGAGGGGGGGCCGAAGGAGCAGAAGGAGGAGCGCAACGCGGCGATCTGGCAGTGGCAAGAGAGGAGCGCCACCAGAAAGCTCGCCTGAATCGACATGGACTCAGACATTTGCCAGAAACTAAATGATGCGATGCATGCCTACTACGCGGTCTCCCCAGGCCCTGATGACCCTATGCCCATCGTGTACTACACTGACAAGGGTGGCACCCGCAAATGGTGTGCGAACATGAAGACAATGACGCAGACCCGCTTTTGGCCCGACGGGGGCCGCGGGGGGGCGACGAGCAAGATTCGCCAGATCGCCTTGCTTCGGGACTAGCTGGGCTGCACAAGCACGTTTTCCCGCTGGGCTCCGTTTGAGCCTTTTGGTGCCATTGGTTGGCGCCCGCCCTGCCGCGGGAGGGGCGCTGAATTTCGAATAAGCGACCAGGCTGACCAGTTGCATGCGGCCAAAGACACCGAATGGGAGTAGGAGAAAGAGGGAAGAGGTGGAGAAAGAAGGAGGGCGAGGATTGTGGAGACCGAGCGGAAGGGTTGCGTTTGGACCAAGAGGCGTTGTGCAGGGTGGCTCTGACCATGACGACTCACCGTCACGCATCGCCTTGTCTTGTCTCGGCGATTTAGTGTGCACCCTGCGCTTGTTTCTCGCGCGCATCAAGTCTGTCGCGGCCTCGTTCGTTTGCTCGCCGAGCACGACGCCCCGTCTACATGCACACGGTCAGAAGAAACGTGGAGAGGGGGAGGAGGAGGACCATGACGATCCTGTGTCCACACAGGTTTCGGACCTAAGATGGGGATAGGAACGAGGTTGGTTACTCAGGTTCTGGGTCTATGATGGGGATGCAGTCGATGTTTAGACCGAACATCACATCTGACAAACCATGTATCCACTCAGGTTATGGGCCTAAGATGGGTGTCTTTGTTGAGATCGAGAAGATGGTCCCTGTTCGATGTGTCACTCAGGTTCTGGGCCTAAGGTTCTGGGCCTAAGGTGGTGACATCATTGTGGAGGCACGCGAAGCGTTTAGAATGTGTTTGTTGATGCGCCTCCAGCGGCAAAATCACCGCCGCTCCTTGTCACTGTCGCAACCGAGTGCGTCCCAACACCGCACTTCTGCAACGCATTTGAAATCTGCCTGGCGAAACTCTCCTCCTTCCCTCCATCTTCTAATTTTCACACCTCCCATCCCTGCCCTCCCCTTCTGGATCGCTTGCTTACCCATGCGGGCAGCGGCGATCAGGCCGCGCGACCTGCCAGAGCTCAGGCTTGGTCATCGTCCTCGATCTCCTCATCATCCTGGTCATCCCCAGCGCCATCGTCCATGGCTGCGAGCTTCTCGAGCAGCTTCTTCCGCTTCGAGCCCTTCTCAGCAATAGCATCTCCACCGCCGTCCTGGGGGGCGCGCTTCGAGGAAGGCCGCTTCTTCCTCGGTGGCAGCAGCGGGAGATCGGGCGGGCTGCCGCCGACCTTGCTGTTGTCCTTGACCACCGAGGGCTCGAAGAGGACGTCGCCCTCCCTGGAGAACGCCTTGAAGATGCTCTCGGCCAGGTGATCCTCCAGGCGCTGCTTGTGCTCCTCGCTGTAACAGAAGCATAGAGCTGGATGCTTGGCGCGCACCGCCGCAAGCGGGATGACTGTGTCCATGCACGTCAGCGAGATCCACCCTTTGCCGCTGTACGAGTGCGCAAGCTCATGGTAGAACTTCGCCTCGACACCGTGCCAACTCATCGGCGCCATCTCGTTCTGTCCCGGGCCTGCCGTACCTGCGTCTCCAGCGACGGTTCCACCAGCAGCAACTAGTGCGTCTGCCAGCAGCTTGCGCTTCTCAGAGTGCTTCACCCGCATGGTATCTGGTCCGTCCCTGTCTTGGCGATTGAATGGCCCAAGGAAGTCGGCCAGGTTCGTCGAGTCCGCGGTGCCATGCAGCCGTTTCTTTCCTGGTACGCTGAAGGTGTTCTGCGTGATGGCATGCGTGAACTCGATGGTCTCCAGGCTGCCGATGCCAGACAGCCTCTCCTTCTCTGTAAACGTCTTGGAGGCCGCCGTTTGCACGAACAACAACTTCTTCTCCTTCGGCAGTGTCTTGCCCTTAGTGTCCGTGAAACACCGAACGAACTTGCATTCGTTGCCGTGCGTATGGCCGCCCAGGTAGATGAAGGCCACCCCTGGGGGGATGGCGTCGCCAGGCGTGCACTCAGGGTTGCTCAAGCCCAAGATGCAGCCCTTGATCATCCGAAGGCAGTGCTCCTCCCTGAAGGGGCAGGTCTTGATGTGAGGGCGCGCTGAGCTCTCACCGCATTTCTTCGCCTCGTAGATCACGAAGATGTACCTCTCGCCGTCCGAGCCGCGCATGCTGCTGAAGGGGCAGTCGCTATTCGTGATCGCGTCTGCAATGCGCCGGGGATCCTTCGGGTCAACGACGAAGGTCACATACCGCTTGGCGAGGTTCTTAGCGTAGTCGACCCACTTCTGCAAGGTGCCATCCTCGTCCTTGATGTGCTTCACCCACTCGGACTTGATCGGGGATACGCCAGACACCGTCATTGCTTGAAGTGATGTCGCCGCCTTCGTATTTGGAGTCATCATGGAATCTTTCTCGGTCAACTCCTCCACGCTCGCGAGCCGATCTTTCAGGGGCGCCTTTGATAGTAGCTCGTGCGTGGCTGCCCCGCTGATCTTGTGGGTCTTGATGAGGGCGTCGTGCTCAGTGTTGCCGATCCAATCCTCCCAGATTCTCACGAAAGACTGGTCGGCCACCGGTAGACCTCCGAACCACGCGACGCTCACCTCGTTCATGTCTTTGCGGAAGTCCTGCATCCCCTGAGACCACCCCTGAAGCCTGAGCGACAGCTCCTCGGATAGCTGGATGGGCAGGGCCTTCCGCCAAGACAGCAACGCGAGCGCGAGCTCATTCTTGCACATGGCCACGTCCAAGAAGCCCTTGCCTCCAGGCATCCCCTTCCCGCTGAGATGGGTCAGCGACAGCTTCTCCCCATAGTCGAGGCAGTACGACACACACCATTGGATGCCTGCTGGAGACGAGGCTCGCTTGACGATCGCTTCGAGCTTGTAGATGGAGTTGAGGTTGTTCGTGTCCTTCGCATCCGCATCCAGGAGCAAATTCTTCGTCTCGGGGTGATTGAGCAGTCGGTTGAAGACCGTGTAGACCGCGTCGACGTACCCATCATTCATCTTCTCCGCCTTCGTGTTGACACTGACCTTCTGCTCCCAAACCTTGCACAGGGCCATGGGGGACATCCGAGGACTGGTGGATAGCGCAACCTGCATCACGTCAAACGCGCGCTGCAAGGCAGTCCTCTCCACTGTGTTGCCAGACTGGATGATCTTCTCGCGGATGTCGTGGGCCTTCCACAAGCGGTCTCTGGCCGAGTCCTCGATTTTGATCTCCAGGTCGATGGGCAGGAACGCTTTCCTCATCATCAGCACCTCCGTGTCGCTGGGACTGCAGTCTTTGATGATCCTCCCCGCGCCGATGATGGGGGCCCAGAGCTCCTGTAGAAGCAGACATGCATACGCCGCTGCACCCCCGGCGAGATTAGCCAGCATGAGCACGGAGGAGAGCGGCGCATAGATTGCTGCCCTCTCCCAGAGGAGGCGAATCTGCACACCGCTCCCTTCCCGGCAAATGCCGGCCAGGCTCGTTGAGGATGCGTCGGCGTATCTGTTCGGCCAAGGTCCTCTTGAGGAGACAGCAGCACGAGGGACCCCTTCTTGTCGTCAACTTTTTCGGAGGAGCTCATGCAGGCGGTGATCGTGCAGTCGATGCTCTCGAAGGGGCTCTTGTAAGCGAAGTCGGCCAGCTTCTCGACCCTGGCCAGGGAAACCGCAGCGTAGTTCGCAGGATTCGAGAAGGGGTCGATATAGAATAAATTATTCGCAGACTTGTAGCTCTTGTGGATCTGGAGCGAGACTTCGCACTCAGCAGCGTTGTAGGGGGCCCTGGTCGATGAGTTCAGCCTCATCTCATCTGTGATCTCCGCTCCTCGGGCTAGGGTCGTCATCGGCTTCAGCGGCTCGGCGAACAAAATGTCGCTCATCACTTGGTGGGCCAGGATGATAGATTTCGCTTCGGAGACCATCGCGGTGAGCTGCCTGTTGCGGCTGACCACGTCTGGATCGATAGGTGCGTCTTGCTGCGCGGTCGAGCTGTCGTCATGGGCGTTTGGTTTGGGTGGTTTGGGCGGTGGTTTGGCGGCGGGGGCTTTGGCGGTGGGGTTAGCCTTCCCTCTCTTGGGCATGGTGGAAACCCTGCTTCGAGAAGAAGCTAGCAACTCTGAACCAGCCAAAACGGCTTACGGTACTGACAGTGATGATGACAATGTCTTTGGTGATGGGAGTGATGCTATCTTTATGATTTTGTATGACCCATATGTTGGTGATGGGATAGTGCTATAAGTTGCGCCATATGGCTATATGGATATAGGGCTAGTGGGCTGTTAGGCAATGGGGCTATATGGCTATAGGGTTATAGGGCTATAGGGCCATAGAACCATAGGGCTCTAGGGTTCTAGGACTACAGGGCTATAAAAAGGGCTCCAGGGCTATAATAGGGCCACAGGGCTCTAGGGCTATAAGGCTCCAGGGCTGTAAGGCTGTAGGGCTATAGGATGCCCATGCACCCGGGCACCCGGGCGGGCCGCGGCAATCGGCGGTGAACTCACCTAACCATGAGAATCCGCTAAGAACCCTACAGAGGCAAGTTCTGGTTGAGGACATATTCTATCCGTCATGTAGCAACGGCCGTGTGGATGCGGCATGAAAACATGTGTTAGTAATATGATGTTCAGGGAAGAGACAACGCTAAACGTAGTCTTGGCAATACTCTTGCATAGTAGAAGATGCGTCGGTAGACGTAAACGTGGGAAAATGAGTATCACCAGTAGCAGTTACGGTACCAGCACCAAAAGCAGGACCAGCAGTAGTAGTAGTAGTAGTAGTAGTAGTAGTAGTAGTAGTAGTAGTAGTAGTAGTAGTAGTAGTAGTAGTAGTAGTAGTAGTAGTAGTAGTAGTGGTGGTAGTAGTAGTAGTAGTAGTAATAGTAATAGTAATAGTCGCAGTGGTAGTGGTAGTGGTAGCAGTGGACTACTGCGACCACTACTAAGCTACTACTGCGACTACTACTGGTAGTGCCCGCAGGAGTAGTCACATGATTCAGAGAGGCTCGGTTTCAATCTCACCACTCGTCACAGCCATTTGTCTCAGATTCAGTGAGAGAGGCTCGGTTTCACCGCCCTGTCAGCAGTGCTCTGTGCTCGCTCTGTCAACAATGACATCTCCCGAGCGCAAGATTCAGAAGCTCAGGATCGCCCTCAAGATCGAGAAGCACAGGACGAAGGTCCTCCGCTGCCGGGTCCGAACCTTCCGAACCTTCGTCGCAAACCTCAAACAAGTGTCGCAGCACAGCCTCGATTCAGACCAGGGCAGAGTTGAGGGCGGCATCATAAAGGAGCAGCAGATCCGCGAGGACGCAGTGGCGGAGCCTTGAGAGACCCGCACGTGCCCCAGAGGAGGAAGAGGAGATGGGGAGGGTGAAAGGAGCCGAAGAAAGAGGAGATGAGGATGGGGAACAACGGAAAAATGATGGGGGCGGGGGAGGCAAAGAGAAGGAGGAGGAGGAGGAGGAGGAGGAGGAGGACAATATGCCAGACGAGCACTGTGGACCTGGACCAGACGAGTTCAGCACCGAAAAAAACGATACCCTGACCCTTGTCGGGGATCCCGCCCGCCCCTTATTCCAGACCCCATTCGGGCCGTCTTGGGGCCCAGGCCGTTTCGGAGCGTCTTGGAAGCCTTGGGCCGTTTTGGGGTTATCTTTGGGGCCTCTTGGGCCCCTCTCGGGGCGCTCGTGGGGCGCTCTCGGGGCCGTGATGATGATGATGATGATGATGATGATGATGATGATGATCATGATCATGATGATGATGACGATGATGATGATGACGATGATGATGATGCTGATGATGATGATGGCGGTGATGATGCTGACGGTGACGACGGGATGATGTAACTGATGCTAGTGCTATGATTATGACGATGATGCTGATGGTGATGCTGATTATGATTAATATGGTGATGATGACGATGATGATGATGATGATGATGATGATGACGAGGGCCTCTTGAGGGCCTCTGGGGACCTCGGGGCCTCTGCGCTCATTTTCAAGCGCGCCGAGTCGGCGAAAGCCAGGCCTGCAGGCCGGGCGTCGAGTCTCGCATCGGGTTCAGGCTGTCCTGTAGGGAGTCTGGTAAGCCGTCGGGTAGGCCGTCGGGTAGGCCGAGTCTCTGGTCGTCGGGTAGGCCGTCGGGTGGAAGCCTACGCCGAGCTGCTGGCGGCCTCCAGCTGCTTCTGCACGCCCGCTGCGACTCCCAGTTGGTAGACCTCCTCGATGGTGAACTGCTGCTGCGTGTCCTCGGCGCTCTTCGCGTGCACCCACCCCTTGATGCTGCTGGTGTCGCTCCCGGGGGTCGTCACGTTCACCGCGTCCTTGGCGTCCTTCTTCTCGCCCTCGCGATTCTGCGTCATGTCGCACTCCAGCGGGTGGCCAGCCTCCGGCAACGGGATGTTGATGTAGAGCGCCACGCGGTCGTTCACGACCCAATTGTCATTGAGCGGGTAGTCGCCTTCTGGAACTGGCGCCGTCGGCATCGGCTCGCCTGGCGGCGGGATCTTGACGCAGTACAGCTCAGGCTCGAACATGAGTTCGCTGATCCACGAGAGGCTCCGCTTCAACTCAGCCTTGCACTCGGCGATCGTCGGGAACATGGCGCCATATGTACCGTAAGGCTCCACATTCACGTACAACGGCATGCACGACCCATTAGGGCCAATCTCTGGCGACCAAAACGGGATCTTCATCTTCTTCTGCATCTCGTCCAATACGTAGATGTTAGCGGCCATGCTGCTCGGGGCAGTCGGGCAGGCCGTCGGGCTGCCGTCGGGCAGGCCGTCGGGCGGCGGTGGCGCCTGTAGGCGCTGGCAGAAAACTTGAGCCAGGGCGGCCGTCTTAGGCTGGCAGAAAACTTGAGCGGGGTCCTTGGGGGCCGTCTTGGGGTCCAGGCCTTCTCGGGCCGTCTTGGAGGCCTTGGACCGTCTTGATGATAATATTTGTGGGTCCTCTTGGGCCCCTCTTGGGGCGCTCTTGGGGCCGCGTTGATGATGATGGGGATGATGATGATGATGACGACGGAATGGTGAAAATGATGATGATGATGATGATAATGATGATGAAAACGGAATGATTAAAATGATGTTGCTGATATTGTTGTTGATGATGGTGATGATGCTGACGATGATGCTGATGCGATAAAGATGACGATGATGATGGTGATGACGACGACGAGCATCGGCTTGCCCTGGCAGACCAAACCCCTGTTAAAGGCAGGCAAGTCAATCGCTGGGATCGACGCCAGAGAGCGCTTGCACGGCCTCGCTGCGGCGCCCTGGTCGACGCCGGCGTAGTCGACCACGTTGGCCAGGAGCTCTTGAGCGGCCCCGCGGCGGCGGCGCGCATGAGTCGGCGAGGCAGCGAGGAGGCAAGCCCGAGCAAGGCCCCCTGAGAGACGCTCTGCGCTAGTGACGGCCGAAGGGTTTTTGGCCCCTCCTCTCATCTCATTCAAAACGGTGAGCGCCTCGTTGACCCTCTGCTCTGCCCCTCGGCGTCGAGCCGACCTCCTCCGCGTGCAGCGCGAGGGCCCAAGGGAGGTAGGTGGGGCGATGGGGGCAGGAGGCGCAGCTAGAAGCTCTCGGGGTGGCACGCGACGAAAATCAAACGCTGTTGGCCCAAGCTGCCCAATCATAGAACCCCGACCCAAGCTATCACGACGCTCGGATTCACATGCGCTGGCCTCCGCGCGAGCGCGGGTCGGCCACCCCCCGCGCCCGCCACTCCTCGAGGCCCTCATGGTGGGCGTTCTTCCTTATTGTTCTTCTGGTTCGGCTGCCTGCGCAGCCGCTGCTCCTCGTTCGCTTTCCTCGCCTCATTGGCGACCTGAGCCTCGCCTCGTAGGTTGTCGGCGACATGCTGGCGAAGTTCAGGGGCAATGAGGACACCATCCTGCGCGTGGACCAGCCCATGTAGTGGCCGGACGCGCTGTAATCTGCAGCACCGCCTACTGCACTGCGGGTATGCTCCGACTGCGCCACTGGCGTCTAGGACAGGGAAGCAGTGCCCTGCAGGCGGCACCAGCTTGTGCGAGGGCCTGTCAAATCAAGGCCCCCCTCAGGCATGTCATCCGTCATGTGGGTCACCGCATCGGCAAACGTCCGACGGCGGCGTCCCGTCACAGGACTAGAAAAACCATCGAATCATCGTGGATATAGTCGTCCGGGTCCTTGCGGTCTATCTGTCTCATGATGGCCACATCTCCGTCTACCGTCGGCATCACGGTTTTGTTCCCCAGGACCCTGGACTCGGCGTGCAATTCGTCAATGACCCCCCCGCGGCGCAGAGATCCGACATCCTCGGCGACGACCCACACGCGGCCCGGGGGTGCCCGCTGGGGCACAGGCCCCGTCTGCTGTGCTGGGGCTCGGGCCAGGCCGCCGACCTGCTCCCCTGGGCCCGCGGCCAACCTGACAAGAGGACGCTGCTGCGCGACCCCTCCCAACATGATCCGGCTGTCGCGGATGAGGGCGCGCTGCGCGGCCGCAGTCGGCTTCCGAGCGAAACGATAGCACCTGTCGTTCCGAATACCTGGATGAAAGGCTCCCTGATCTCCTAACCAGTGGACTGAGTATACGTCATCTGCGATCGTGAGATCCAACTCATAATGATCGCCATCAAGCGTGTAGATCTTCACGACATTCGGCGACCCCGCCTTCACCCCCGTGATGAGGGCCTCGTGGTAGAGTGGTGCGTCGTCATCCGCAAGACTGTATCGAATGAGTATATAGTCTCCGACCTGCACCATGGCCACTACTGGGACCGCAGCGCCACTGGATCACGAAGAGCCCCCCTCTGCCGAAGCGCCTTGGCACGGATGGCGATGATGCTGGGGTCGTCGGCAGCATCCGAGCACTCTTCCTCCAGGACAGGTCCTGACGATGCCTCGCGCCAGCGAGGCCGACAAGGGCAGAGGCGCACGGCCAGCGTCACCAGCACGTTCACGATGGCGAGGGCCCAGCCGATGTAGTCGGACTGTCCCAACTCCCCCGAGACTTCGGGGCAGAGTGGGCACGCCCCTGCCGTGCAGGGCGGGCACGGTGGCGGCGGCGGGTAGGCCACCGCAGGACAGACCCCGTGGTCGGGGTCGGGGTCCACGGGCCCCCTCGCAGCCGCGCCCGCGGACTGCACAGCGCGCGGGACCCCTGGGCCGAAACTGCCCTGCGCCGCCTGCCAAAACAGCGAGGCCAGCCCAGGCGCCGATGCGGCAAGCACCGAGAGCGGGCCGAAGACGGGGCGGGGGCTCATATGATCTCCCCCGAGAGAAAAAGCCTGAGCCCCAATGAGTACAGAACATTGAGACGCTGAGACGGCAGTGCATCAAAGGCTCCACATACTCCTGCAAGTATACCTATACGACCACCCTTTGGGTGATAAGGAGGTGAGAAGGGGAGGAGAAACCAACGTCTCACTCAATCGATCTCACTATCGATCCCACAATCGATATCGCAATCGATCTCACTATCGATCGATCTCACTATCGATCTCACACGAGCGATCTCACTATCGGTCCCACTATCGATCTCACTATCGATCTCACTCGACCGATCTCACCATCGATCTCACAAGCGATTTCGTTATCGGTCTCATGATCGATCTCACGATCGATCTTAATATCGATCTCACTATCGATCGATCTCACGATAGATACCGCTATCGATCTTACTATCGGTCTCATTATCGATATCATGGTACATCTCACTATCGATCTCACTATCGATCCCACGATCGATCTCGCTATCGACCGTACTATCGATCTCACTCGATCGATTCCACGGTCGATTCCACTCTCGATCTCAATATCGATCCCACGATCCATCGATCTCACTATCAACTCCACTATCGATCTCACTATCGATCTCATGGTCCATCTCACTATCGATCCCCCTATCGCTCTCACTATCGATCCTACAAGCGATCTCACAATCGATCTCACTCGATCGATCTCGCTATCGATCTCACTATCGATTTCACAATTGATGTCACTATCGATATCACTATCGATATCACTATCGATCTCACTATCGATTTAACGATCGATGTCACTATCGGTCTCACTATCGATCTCACTGTCGATCTCACAATCGGTTTCGTCATCGATCTCACTATCGTTTCCGCACCAGCGGGACACACACCGGCGGGACACCGGCGGGACACCGCTTGCCGGAGGGAGAATCAGTTGGTCCGGCCGGGGCCCAGCCACAACCGGGACACCGGCGGGAAACCGCGCGCCACCGCTTGCCGGAGGGAGAATCATTTGGTCTGGCCGCGCCTCAGCCACAGGAGACTTTTCTCTCGCCCACCCACGCTCGCACGGCACGCACGAACACGAAACCCAAACCGATTTCCTGGTGGGGGGCTCTCCGTTCCACTTCGATCTCACCCCCTCACCTCCGGTGTCATACCCATCGCCTGGGGGATCAACCTTCGGGGACTTCAGCAGGCGGTGGGTATGGAGATACTTGGCGCCCCAGGACCCCCAAGACTGATCCCCGAGGCAGCGGCTATGGATAAACCCCCGCCTCGGCGAGGAGCATGGGGAAGACATGGGAGAGTGAGAGATGAGGAAAAGGAGCAGGGAGGCCCCTGCGACCCTGTCCCCCCTCGGAGAGAACGGGGCGGCGACGGCTCGATAGGCCGTAGCGTCAAGGCAGCTGCAGGGCTCTCGCAGCACCGCTGGCCATCGGCCTTCTCCTCCCTTCTCCTTCACCGAGGCCGCCCACGGCGACAGTACGACCGGAAAACTGGCTGGACCGGCAACGAAACCGAAGCCGACCGAAATCAGCAAGCCCACGACCACCAGACCGAGCCGAACCGACTCCACGCAACCGACCGTGACGCAGCCAGACGGGCCGAGCCGCGGGCACCCTTGCCCCGCGGCCTCCAGTGGCCGTCTCCAGGCCTGCGTGTCCCCCAGCCGGCAGGGGCCCCCTCTCAGTGGGCTCGGCAGATCCGAGCTCTTCTCGTCTCGCAATGAGTGGGAGATCCTGGAGACGTCGGGTCTCTGGTGGCGCTCTGCTTTGCTGTGCCCTCCCTGTCCTCTGGCTGTCCCTCCGCATTCGGCGGTGGACAAACCTCCCTTTAGTAAACCACCCTCTAGTGAAAACTGCCTAGTACCGATACCGACGGACCTGGACCCGCAAAAAGGACGGCCGCGACGCCCTCTCGCGAACCGAAAACGGCCAATTCGCTAATCGACGTGTCAGGGTAGGCCTGCCAATCTCCGACTCATCTCCTCCCGCCCCCTCCCCTGACGTCCCTCTCCCTCGCGCCCCCCTTTTCCCAGGTCCGCGCGGGTTGTTCAGTGGTCCGCCCCAAACGGCATATGATGGGCCTGTTTTCCACAACCACCACCATAAGTTGGAGGGGAGGGGGTCCTCCTCCTCCTCCTCCTCCTCTTCTTCTTCTTATTATTATTTTTCTTCTTCTTCTCCTTATTATTATTAGTATTAGTATTAGTATTATTATTATTATTCTTCTTCTTCTTATTCTTATTCTTATTATTCTCATTATTATTCTCATTATTATTATTCCTCCTCCTCCTCCTCCTCCTCCTCCTCCTCCTCCTCCTCCTCCTCCTCCTCCTCCTCCCCCCATCCAACTTGGTGGCGGAAAACACAAGCCCATCAGCGCAAGTGTAACCCTTCGGAGACCGCGCGGATTTTTCGGGTCTGTGCTGGGCCCGGAGAGCAGATTGCGAGGATCTCTCAGGCGGGTCGCTGGTTCCAGCACCCCTAAGGGGAGCCGCCAGGGGTGATTACACGGGCCAATTCACGGCCAGATTGTGGGGATGTTTCAAGCGGTTTGCCTGTTTCGGTGCTCGACACCTTCTGCTTTCAGAGCAGATTGTGAAGATGTCTCAGGTGGGGCGCTGGCATGCACTGGGCGATCGCGGAGTTCGGCCCGCAGGCGCCGTCGATGGAGGATCGCGGCTATCGCCCCGCGCTGCTGCAGCAGCGACATATGCAGAGGTGGTGGGAGGAACGGAAGGGTGGGGGGATCTCGGAGCGCGCGCGGGGGGGGGGGCGCGGCGGCTTTCGGGCTCGAATGCGACGGCGCTGCAGCGCCAATTGCAGCGCGACTTGTTCGCGGGATGCGCGGCCCCAGCCCGCGACGATGAGGGGCAATAGTGCAAGCGCCATCGAGCCGCATTGGCTGCCCATGCCGATGGGCGAATTCCTCAAGTCCTCGCGAAGTTCTGGCCTGACCAAGGGCGCAACTTCAGCGCGGGCATCAGCCCGCAGCTGCGCCCCAACGACAAGAAGGAGATTGCGCAGATTGACCTCGGCATGCACGCGCAGCTGCTGCACCGGATGCACCGCCGCCCCGCGCGCGGCTAATTACTCAGCATGCATATACGCACAAACTTATATGTTTACTCGCCATGGTATCACGCCTGGTGCGTCGCTGCAACGACGCTGCAAGATCGCGGGCGAAGATGCCGCCCGCCGCTTGATGGGACGCAACGGGTCATCGGACTCAAACCGCGTCTGATGTGCCGCGACGTTTTCCTGAAAGGCGAGGTCCGAGACACAGCGACACCCGGTGCCATGGGAGTCGCGGCCCACCGCTCGGCACCGAACGCGTCGCGGATAACTACAGCCGATGGCAGCGCCGCTGCTCGACGCAATCTGCAACCGATTGCGCGGCGGAGCCGACGTCGTGAACCGGGGCGAGCTCGCGGAGCTGCAGCGCCGCCATGGTTGGAATAGGGGCACAAATTTGCCTGGGCGGGCTTGGGGGCTCAGGCCGCTCGAGACAGCCATGATCGATTGGATGCGATGCATCTTCGCGAACGGCGCACATGACATTCTGGTTCTGCACATGTTCTGGGCGCTGAAGAAGCACCGGCGCGCGCGGGGATGCGCCGACGCGCATTTCCAGAGTTGGTCGTTCCCTGGGCGCGCGCCCGTCGCCCCTGACGCACGCGCAATCTTTGGGGGGGGGGGGGGCGCGCGACGCCCCGCGCGGGCGGCAATCGCTTCGAGCGCACCGCCAGCGAAGGCCTTGCAACCGCGCGGTCGTCGTCACATGCATCGCGCATCCGCCTGCCTAGCATTGCGCGCGCAGCAGCGCTGAAGCATAGTTTACGCGTGCATCTGGAAGGATGCGCGGCGGCGCTTCTGTGCGGACTTGTTTCCGCGCGTGCGGATTGACGTGTCTCTTCAAGGATGTTGCCCGCGACGCCGCAGCGCCGGCGCGGTCGGCCTGCGCGGCGCTCGAAGCGCGCGCGATCGTCGTGGAAGAGATTCTACGTTGAGCGGTGCTGTTCATGAGTTTGCGACGTCCTATCACGCGGCCTTCGGCAAAAGCACTGCGCCCCAGAAGTTTCACTACCTGCGCCACTTCTCAGACTGCGCTACGTGAAACGCCGGGGGCACGCGGCCTTGCCGTCGCGCTGGGTGCCGGAGCGCAAGCGCAAGAGCAGCAAGCGCATTGCCAATGCACATCAGGTCGGGGCTGCAGCCCCCGGCGGCTGGGGCGCCAATCTCTTGGGGAGCGCCGCCGAGGGGCGCCTGTGGCTGCTCAGAGACGGCAACAACTTCAAGACCGACTTCGTGGTTAACCAGTCCAAGGCCAATAATGCAACGGCGCTCGAGCTGGCGAAGCAGTTCGGAGCAGCGGAGTTCTTGCATCAGCTGCAGCGCGTCGCCGACGCCGCGACGCGAAGCGCGGCGGCCTCGTTCTTTTGGAAGACGCAGGGGGCGAGCGCACGGTTGCCGAGGTGCCGAGGCACGTCTGCTTCACTCGAGATGGCCCCATACTGCGGCGCGAGCCCCATGCAGCCCCATTTCTTCGCAGATCGCTCGGACCCAAGATGCTCAACGCATGTGATGGGCAGCTCCGAGGGCGCACTCCGGGGGCGCACCTCGCCCCTCGCGCGCTCGCTCGCGCGGGCGCGGCGCGAGGGGGGCGACGTTCGGGCGTTGCGCCCGATGTGGGCGCAGCCGCGGTGGGGCGCGTTCGCTAGCTGAAAACGTCGCTTCGCTCTGAAGCTGGCGACGCAGCGCAATTGTGCTTTGCCTTTTCTTCGGCGCTGCAGCGCCATTTTATTCTGCGTTGGGCGTCGCGTTCGCCGGCACCTACTTGTCCTCCTCCCCCCCCCCCTCCCCCCCCCCCCCATCCTCCTTCTCCTCGTCCTGACAGCTTACTTTCCCCTTTCCCACTCCTCGCCCCTCGTTCCGGGCGCTGCAGCGCCATCGCGCTTTCGCGCGCCCCCTCCCCGTCGTCGCCGCCGCCGCCATTGCAGCCGCCAAGGCCGCGCATGGGCGTCGTCGCCATCCTCGCCTTCGCCCGTGTCATTTCATTTCTTCGGCGCCGCAGCGCCCGTTGGTTTTGGCGTCGCTGCGGCCCCGCGCCGCGGTCGCCGACCCCCCCCCCGCGCCGCGCCCCCCCACCTTCTCCTCTCCGGCGCCCCCTCCTCGCCGGCGCTTCCCCTGAAGCCGCGGGCGGGAGCTGCGGCGCCAATTGCGCCGCGCCCCGCCGTCGTCGCCCTCGCCGCCATCGCCGCCGCAACCCTCGCCATCCTCACCGCCGGCGTCGCCGTCGGCGGCGGGGGCCGGGGGGCGCCTCAGCGCGGCGGCGGGCAGGGCGGCGGCAACCGCGTCGCGCCCGGGGGGCCGCCGCGACGCGTCGCGCTCGCGACGCGCCCCCAGGGGCGGGCGCCCGCCGCCTCCGCCAGGGGGCGCCTGCGGCATAGACCGCATTCGCCGCCCTGGCGGCTGCCGCCCAGTCGCGGCCCTTCGGGGGCGCGAGCGCCCCCGCGAGACCTGGGGGGTCCGCCGCGACGGGGCGGCGCTCAGCGCGGAGGCGCGCAGCGACGCTGCAGCGCGGCGGCGTCGTCGCCATCGCAATCATCATCATCGCAATCAACATCATCGCCGTGATCATCAGCGCCATCGTCGTCATCGCCATCATCGCATCGTCGTCGTTATCATCTTCGCCGTCGCCAATCGTCGTCGCCATCGTCGCTGGGCGCGCTCGGGGCGCGAGCGCGCGCGGCGGCGGAACGCCGGGGGGGGGGGCGGGCGAGGGGGGGGCGGCGGAGGAAGAGGGGGGGGAGGAGAAGGGGGGAGGCAGAAGGAGGAGGAAGAGGGTGCTGAGTGATAGCAATGTGTTGCTTGGCACGCGAAAGGGTTAGCTAGCCAATCGTAAGTTCGCTAACAGCTCAGCTAAGTATCGCAGTCGTTGTAAGTAGTCTAGCTAGCGCACATAGTCAATAGGAAGTAAGCGGTTGCTACATGGTAGCTAGAGGAGACAACCACTAAGCTAAGCGCGCAGGAAGTCACAGCTGGCCGCTGCTGGAGCGTGGACAAGTATGACTAATACCTGCTAGGGACTTAACAACTTTAGCAGCCACATCTATATGGCGAGTCTCTCCTACTAAACAAGTAGCGCTCGCTAGCTGGTTTATAACCTGTTGAATTTGCGACGTATACGCTGCTTACAATATTTACACCCTACTTAGTAACCCCACCACGCCCTTCGCAACCCCGCCAAGCCCTCAGCAACCAACGCGGCCACCCAAGTAGATATGATATGCGTGTAAATACATGCGCACCAGCAAGCGGACATGCAAACTTACCGGGCAGACACAGAGAAGAGACGCGTTGTCAAGCCAGACGTTTGCATTGCAACAGAAATTTGACGCGATACCCAGCAGGCGCACGTCAACACATCCAGATTGATAACTGCATCGGTGCCACGTCGAATAGAACTACGACGTGAATCATCCAGAATTTGACCACCATGGGGACAGCCATGGGGCGACTACCTGGTTGCATTCAGCTGGTGCTTGACGGTGGCAGTGGCGGCGGCATTGGATTGAATGTTGAGGCGTGCGCCATGGCTTGATCCATCAGGTTGATCCTGCGATGGTGCTGGAGCGGGCTGGACGCATTCTTCGGTTATCCCTTGATCTCGCCTGAACGACTGGCTCTGCGGGTACAGATGCGCATCAGCTACATGTTGACGCGTCATGTTCCCAGCCCCAGCGATTCACTGATACCGCCTTTGCCAAACAACACTTCGGGAAAGCTGTTTTGCCGAATCGAAATGTCAAATCAAGCTAAAGAGATGAACTGGCGAGGCTGGCCACAGCTGCGGAATATCCATTGGACGTTGCAGTCTAATTCGCTGGGTCCGGATGGACATGTCGACTCACAGGTACTACACACCAAATGAAAGCAACTGTTGCTTACTTGGGCCAACATGTCTGGACACAGAGAGGAACGGGAGCAGGCTCCAATACACATTTGGGATGCCACTGGCGATCCCTGGAGGTATCCTTAGTACAAGGGCGAACGTCGCCAGGTATACATTGCACGGAAGTGTTCCACGCTGTCAGGCTGCCAGACGCTGGCGTACTCTTGGAACGAATGTGGCGCGTGCGTTTCTTGCACACGGGACCACTGGATCGATCGATAGGCTGGGGCCCCACCTTGGCACTGGCGGTGGGGTCTTTCCTGCTTCTGGATGGCACCCTCCCCCCTGTGCTGAAACAGGCCCTCGTGCGGCTCTCGGCGGTTTCGCGGTTGTCCCTCTTGCGGCGCTGCTGCAGCACCCCCTGGACACAGCTCACTTTGGTGCCACAGCTTCAGATTCAGTGGAGGGGCCGCCCCCGTCGAAAGCGACCAGCCTAACGCCGTGCGTCGCCCGCCCCCCCAGCTCACGCGGTGCTGACAGTTCCCCCGTGGCGTGCTTCACCTGCCGCGCCATGGCCTCAGGGCAGCCCGTCTTCATCGTCGGGCCTCCCGCCAAAGGCGCCAGTGCAACCTGCGCCCATGCAGCCGTCTGCACCCGTCGGTTCCTCTCGGCGCTCGCGGCGCGCCGTTGCCGCTGACCCAGGCGCCACCTGATTTTGCCGTGGCCCCCCTGCCCGCGCGGACAGCCGAGCGTTCACTGAGCAGGTCCTGCAGCTGGCTGCTGCCCACCCCGCGGGCGCGCCACTGTAAACCTACGTCCCTGAGAAGAACACCCGGGGGATAATAAAGTTCGGGGCCCCGGGGGATAATAAACAATTTGCCCCGGCAAGTCGCACGTGGGGTGTATGACGAAGAAAGAGGATGTCGTCGTCGTCGTCGTCGTCGTCGTCGCCTCAAAAAGACGACGACGACGACGACGGACGACCTAGCCCTTTTCACATGTTCGTGACTGTTGGAAAGCTGCAATGGTGAGAATCCCAAAGCACTGCCACACGTTCGTGACTTCGGAAAGTTGCAAACGTCAGCTTCTAAGGGGGAAAGGAGAGAGTGGGAAAGGGAAGGGGGAGGTGTGGGAAAGGAACAAGGCCCCAAAACACATGTTCCTCCCAAGCAATATTATTCTGGACATTGCGTTATTTCTCTCTATAAAACTGATATTCAGCAATGTTATCGGTGGCCCTTTTCCGATGATCAAGAAACTTGCCCGTGATGAAAATCTCTGGGGGAAAGCTAGGAGGGAAAGGGGATAAAGTATAAACCGTAGTAGAAGTAACAGCAGTAGTAGCAGTAGTAGCAGTAGTAGCAGTAGTCGCAGTAGTAGTAGTAGTAGTAGTAGTAGTAGTAGTAGTAGTCGTAGTCGTAGTAGTAGTAGTAGTAGTAGTAGTAGTAGTAGTAGTAGTAGTAGTAGTAGTAGTAGTAGTAGTAGTAGTAGTGGTGTGGTGGTGGTGGTGGTAGTAGTAGTAGTACTAATACCAGCAGCAGTAGTAGTGCTAGTAGTAGTACGAATCGTCGTAATTGAGATCGTACGAGTGATAAAAGGAGTAGTCGAAGTAGTAGTGGTAGCAACACTAGTCGTAGTAGTAGTAGTACTAGTAGTAGTAGTAGTAATAGTATTAGTAGTAGTAGTAGTAGTAGTATCAGTCGTAGTAGTAGTAGTAGTAGTAGTAGTAGTAGTAGTAGTAGTGGTGGTGGTGGTAGACGTAGTAGTAGTTGTAGTTAGTAGTTAGTAGTAGTAGTAGTAGTTAGTAGTAGTAGTAGTAGTAGTAGTAGTAGTAGTAGTAGTAGTAGTAGTAGTAGTAGTAGTAGTAGTAGTAGTAGTAGTAGTAGTAGTAGTAGTAGTGGTAGTCGTAGTAGTAGATGTAGTAGATGTAGTAGTAGTAGATGTAGTAGTAGTAGTAGTAGTAGTAGTAGTTGTAGAAGCCGTAGTAGTAGTAGGGGTCGTAGTAATACTACAAGTAATACAAGTAGGAGTAGTGGTAGCAGTTGTAGTCGTAGTAGTCGTAGCGGTAGTAGTTGTAGTAGTAGGTACTGGTAGCATTAGTAGTAGTAGTAGGAGTAGTAGTAGTAGTAGTAGTAGTCGTAGTAGTAGTAGTAGTAGTAGTAGTAGCTGTAGTAGCAATAGTAGTAGTAGTAGTAGTAGTAGTAGTAGTAGTAGTCGTAGTAGTCGTGGTAATCGTGGTAGTGGTAGTAGTAGTAGTAGTAGTAGTAGTAGTAGTAGTAGTAAGGGTAGTAGTAGTAGTAGTAGTAGTAGTAGTAGTAGTAGTGGTAGTACTAGCAGTAGCAGTGGACGTGGTAGGAGTAGCCGTTCAAGTCGTACTAGGAGTGGTGGCCGCAGTGGTCGTAGCACTGCTAGTCGTCGCAGTAGTAGTAGTAGTAGTAGTAGTAGTAGTAGTAGTAGTAGTAGTAGTAGTAGTAATAGGAAAAGTAAGAGTAGTAGTAGTGGTAGTAGAAGACGCAGTAGTGGCAGTAATAGTAGTAGTACTCGCAGTAGTAGTAGCAGAAATAGTAGTAGTAGTAGTAGCAGTAGTAGTAGTAGTACTAGTACTAGTAGA
>CAUYUJ010020738.1:527446-537446 GCA_963575745.1 Prorocentrum cordatum | reverse complement strand
CTCGAAGTCCCCTGCGGCTATCGCCCCCGCTACGTCCGTCATACATTTGTTGATTATCCACCACCGCGCACACTGGTACGCTGAAGCGTTGTAGAATGCCAAGTGCTGTCTGGCAGGGCCTCGGTGATCTTCTAAAAGACATCCCCTTCTATCACGCGATGCTGCATCGCCAGTCCTCCCGGGGCTCCCCGGGCGACCCGACGCGTCCCCAAGGCTATCCCAGGCTCCCCTGGGCTTCCAAGACGGCCCAGCAGCAAGGCCACCAAGGCCGCCAAGACGGCTCAAGATTGCCTCAAGTGGCACCCAGCAGCCCCCCAGAAGACCCAAGTGGCGCCACAAGGTCCCCAATAATAGGCTTCAAAGACATCAAACTCAAGGCCAGGCGCGCCTCCCGGTAGGCGAACACCACAACAAAAAAACGTAGGAATCCTGTAGGGTGTTTGCAGAGGGCCTCAAGAGGGCCCAAGAGGGGGCACAGGACAGCCCAAGAGGGCCCAAGATGAGCCGAGAAAGACTCAAGAGGATCCTCCCAAGACGTCCCCGAGGGGGCCTAAGGCGGCACGAAGACGTCCAAGATGGCCCCAAGACGGCCAGAGAGGATCCCACGAGAGCCCCATAGGAGCCCAAGGACAGCCCAAAGACGGCCAAAGCATCGCCAATGAAAAACCTTCAAAAAACTAGATGCCTTCTCGCACCACGCCTGAATGGCTGTGCTACGGCGCAGAGAGCGTGCTCCAACGAACGATGAATGCGTGCAGCATCCATGTGGCACTACACACACGTGAATGCGTGAGATGGCCATGCCCAGAGCCAGCCCCATTATGCTGTCCCGCTGGCGGCCCGTTGTTGCGGCCCCGCGCGCCGGAGCAGCTCTCAGTCCGACTCGCTGTCGTCTGGGGGATCACTCTCGATCCGCGCCTTCACCTGAAGAGCCTGTCGCGAGCGATGAACACATCCGTATCCATGCCCTCGCGTTCTGGATTCTGGGGCCCGATCCGAAGGTTACGCGATCGCATGCATGCGTTCCGCGGGGTGCATCGCGCAAAGCCGCTCCGTATTCATGGAGTCGCGGTTGAAGAGCCCAGCCCGCGAGGGCTGTCGATATGGACATGTTTCTCGCCCACGAGCCTGTTCGTTCAAGAATTGTCCGCACTTGATCTCCATCCACCTGGAAGGGCGAGGCCTCACTGCTGAACCGAGTCTTGCTGCTACCCTTTTGCACCCCGAGCCTGCGACAAACCTCGACTCACGAGCGGTATGGCGACCAACATCCCCGACTTTATGGGATGTTCGACTGGACCATCCGTTTGCGGCCCAACTCGTGGATACACAGTGGGGAACCTCCGTCCGCGGTAGGGGTGCGTCCGATCAGCCTCACCGAACTGTATCAACGAATTTCCTTTCCCTTCTGAGCAGCCGGACTTTTTTGGGGGAGCTCGAGGATTGGTGCAGGGGAGCAAGAGAGCACTCCCCGAGACATCATCATAATCGGGAGCCGGAGACTTTTGTCCCAGCCATAACGTGGGGAGGGGGCCCTCCAGGGGGCCAAATGGGGGACGTGCCGTCGGGCACCCTCCGCCTTCTGGGCTGGCCTGGCCACCGTGCTTGTGCGGCGCCCTTCACCCTCCACCCTTGGATCCCTGGATTCCAAAAACTGTTGGCGCCTCACGTCGGTCGGGAAAACATAGGTTGGGACGCCCAAAATTTGTTACCGAAAAACGATGCTCAAGAGCAAATGTTGTCCACAACCGACAGCGGCCGCTGTTGGGCAGGCGACTTCTTGCGTCGAGTGGGCACCGTCAACGGCGACACCGACAACGAGTCCTGTTTGAAAACGGACACGAGATGCTGTCGGTTTTCGTTCCGTTCCTGTTCGTACCCACTTTGCACTTACAGAGCAAAGGTAGGATCGGGGCAGAAGTAGGGTTAGAGGACAATCGCTCCACATGGCTCCCCAAAGAAGGGCTTATACCCAACCAGCTGAGGTCGTTCCCAACTGCCACCTGAGGGTAATGCCCCCTGTGCGACCCCCAGACAACTCGTTGTTCTCTGATGGTTTCGCCGCGTTCACGCTCGTGCCCCCGCTCGAAGGCGCCTCCTGGGCGCCCCGTGCGTTGGCGGGTCTCCCCAGGTTTCGCCACGTTCGCGCCCGTGACCTCTCGTGGACGCCCCGTGCGCTGGGTGGTTTTCCACAGATTTCGCAACGTTCGCGCTAGTGCCCGCTCGTGGGCGCATCGTGAGCCCCGCATAGCTTACACCGAATAGATCACACCACTTCTAGAACACAAATAGTTCAAACACACACACACACGAATGCAAACCACCTATATTACATCACATAGCTTACACCACATGGATCACGTAACGCAGCTTATACCACATGGATCGCACCACATAGCTTACCCCGCCTAGATTTCGCCACCAAGCTCACGCCACGTAGCTTGCACAACTGGCTCGACAGCGTGGATCCGAACAGTGAGTCCTTGCACTGCTGTGGTGAACGAAATGCAAAATGTTGTTAAGCTATGACGTGTAAGCTATATGGTATGAAGTATGGAAGTGAAAGTTACGGGTGCAATGTGTGTGTGTGGTGCACGCTGCATCGTGTCATATATGTAGTGTGAGCTGGAGGTGTACGTATCACCCCGCAGTTGTCGATACGAGCGAGGGGACGGCGAGGACGTCGGCAGTCTGCGAGGCTCGAACGACACCGGCCGCAGGCGCCGAACCTTTATAAATTATGACATGAGCCTGCCGCAGGTGCCGCTTTTTCCTCAAACCGACGTGGGTCGGTCGCAGAGTGGGTCGCGGGTGGGTCGCAGGCCGGGTCGCGGGGGGGACGCAAACAACAACAACAACAACAACAACAACAACAACAACAACAACAACAACAACAACAACACCAACAACAACAACAACAACATCATCAACAACAACAACAGCAGCAACAACAACAACAACAATCATTTTAAGACTGTTCGCCCTTATATGCTCGAGTATCCAATCACGCGTATTTCTCAAACCCTCGATACCCGCCTTCTTCGTCTTCGATCGAGCCCCTTTTGGGGGGTATACCTTTCTTCCCTGCAGGCTGGGCCCTGGCAAGCGGCGGGGCGGCCGCGGACCGTCTGCCTGGCCAGCGGCAGCGTCGGCGGGGCGGCCGCGGACCGTCGACCCGACCCCAAGAGGGACGGACAGGGGACCAACCACGACGACGACGACGACGACGACGACGACGACGACGTCGAAGACGACGGCGACGACGACGACGGCGACGACGAGCGAAAGCGAGAGCGAGAGAGAACGACAGCAGGGCCACAAGGACACGAAGTAGGGCACGAAGGGCGACAGCGGGGACACGAAGGGAATGCGTATGGGCCCACGAAAAGCGCGAACGACAGGGGGCCACGAAGTGCAGATAATGCGGGGCCACAGAAAGCAACTATGGGGCCACTGAGGGTAGCAACTGGGCCACGGAGGACAGTGAGGGGGGCACAAACGGCGACAGCGGGGCCACGAAGGGCATGCACATGGGGCCACAAGGGGCGCGACTCCTGGGCGCCTGGGTGTCGGGAGCGCGGCGCTTGGGCAAATTGCAGGAAATTCCAACGCAAGGCCATTCTTGAGTAAGTTGCAAGCAAGTCTCCAGCGAGAGCGCGACTCCAGAGCGCCGGAAGAGCGATTCCTGGATAAATTGTAAGGAAGTCCCAAGCGAGAGCGCGATTCCTGAATAACATGCGAGGAAGTCTCCGGCGGGAGCGGGGGCCCTGGCTAAATTGTCAGGAAGTCTCAGGCGGGAGCCGTTGTTGTTGTAACCCAGGGGCCAGGGGGCCAGTTTGAGCAGGAAGAATTCCCCTGTCAAAAAACAGGGTGCGAGCGTCGAGGGGCACACTTTGATTTAGAAAAATCAGTAAGCACCAGTGGGGGGGATCAACAATAATTATTCTCCAGAAGTGAGAATTCAACAACAAAAACAACACCAATAACAACATCAACAACAACACCAACAACCAGCACCGCAAAACCTCATTTTCAGCCACGCGCACCGGGACAATGAATGACCGCTCGGCCCCCGCACTATGATTATATGTGTTGTCGGCTATAAAGCGTGAACTACACCGCGTGCGCGACGCGGTGGAAACTACGTCGTGGGCTTCAGAAGTCCAAATGCACATCCTGTACTTCCTGTTTGAACGCTACTCCCATTCCCAAGGGAGTTTCGCGGGGGCAGCTAAGAACAACCGCTGGACAGCGCGGCGCAACCGAGAACGGATGGCACCCCAAGGGAGGGGATGCGCGAGGCGGGAAGGCAGCTGCGCCTCAGCCCCGCCCCCGCGCCCCCCTGCTTCTGCGGGGCGGCGCCGCAGTGCGCCCCCCCCCCCCCCCCCAGTGGAGAGAGGCGCTTGGCCCCGGCGAACCGGCCCAAAACTGACCTCCATTGACGGGGCCCCGCGCTGCGAAATTCATCGGGCTGGGCCCCGACGTCCAAAACTGAAGCACATAGAGAGCGTCGTTCGCCCAGGAGGGGTTCGGGAACGGAGGCTCGGACGAAGGATAATCGAACGAGACGGGAGGGGGAGGGGCCTCGACGCTCTCTGTGCTCTGCCTCTGCCAGCCCCGCTCACTTCCGCTTATGCTTCTTCCCCCCCCCGCCTGTTTGCTCGGGCCGCTCTTAAAAGCTAGCGGCCCCGCCAGCTTCGCACCCCTGCTCCTAGTCGGGGCGTCGCGCGCGAGGGTGGATGCCCGCCGCTGCGGGCGCGCCGTTCCTACGAAGCACCGCCAGGGCCAGCTTGCGCCGCGGGCTGCGGTCGAGCGCGAAGATCCACTTGAACTCGCTGTCGCCCGCGCCCTCGTCGCCCTACGGCTGCCCCGTCTTCGCCCTGAAGCGTCGCGGGACCACGAACTTGGCCGTTGGGCCCTGAACCTTTTTGTCCATGTTGACCAGCACCTCCGGCGCTTCCATGGCCTCCGTCAGGTCCAGGGCCTGCTCCGCCGCCGCCATCACCTGCCTTTTCTTGCTTTCCACCGCCTCTGCGACGCGGGAGATCACCGCCTTCGCTAGAGCGTTTGGGCGCTTCCCCGGCGGGTTGCCCATGTAGGCGGCCCCCCCCTTGGACTTCTTCTGGGCCTTGCGGCCCTCGTCCTCGTAGTGCGTGAACGCTTGGTCCAGCGCCGTCTCCAGCTTGCTCATCGGCTTGAGCGTCATCGCGAACTTGTCGTCGCGGTGGCCTGCCCTCGCCATGTCCTCGCGCTGCAGCGTCAGCCGCGCCTGCGCCTCGCCGAGCGGACCCGCGATGTCGCGCTCGACCTCGCCCTCGCCCGCGCCGCCCACGGCCGCCGACGACCTCATGGCCGCTTCTCGCTGCCTGCGCTTCGCCGATCGGCTTGGACATCTGGGCCAGCCGCTGCAGCTCTAGGTGGGGGTTGCGATGACTCAGGGCCTGGAGCTGCCACCGGCGCACTTTAAGCCTCCAAGCCTTCGGGGCGAGCAGTGCATCGACCATGGTATGTCTTGTCTGGCCAGCGCATCCTCCCTCGTGATATGTTTTGCGCAGCACGGGCATCGCCTTCGCTTCAAATCGTCATCGGTTAGAATCATAACCGTCTGATTTGCGAATGCCTGCTGGGCCGCAAGTTTGTGGTTGGCCAGCCCCTTCTCTCCTTAGCACTTTTTCCTGCGCGCGCATCGCAGTCCAGTCGCGCATCAACCGGCGGTTCCACCGCAGAGGCAGAGTCGCCGAAAGTAAGCACGCGGCGATAGCTCCGCGGTTCCAAAGCGGCCAGCCACTTCAGCCATGGCTCGGCCAGCTCTGGAAAATCTCCATGCAATAGGAAAAGACGTCGTGCTTCGAGCTGCTCGCGGGCCTCAAAGGACAGCCACAGTTACCGCATGTCCTCTTTCAAAAACGCCAGCATGCCCGTCGGCCCCCGCGGCGTCGCGCCCCCAAAAGAGAGGCTGCCGGAGATGTAGCGCGCGCTGCGCGGGCCGGGTCGCGCGGCTTCGCCGCGGGCCCACGAAGCGCTGGCCATTATACTTGGCGCCACCATGTCAGCCGCCCCCTCAGTAGAGCGCCCTCCACAGCGGGGGCGCGGGCAGTCTCCCTGATCTCGCGGTTGGTCTTCTTGCGCAGGTGTGCTGGTGAGTGGAGTAGCCCTCGGATCTCGCGAACTTGCCACGCTTCCAGTCGCGCCGGTCCCCGCTTTGAAAGGTTCGCCACCTCCAGGCAGCACGGGCCAACTGAACGCGCCAAGGATTCCCGCAATCTGACCTTCAGCTCGGGGCTAAACCGACCTCGAAAGGCGCGTCGGCAGTCGAGCTTGGGCCGCGTTCGCCGCCTGGATCTCGTGGGCCACCTCGACCTGGTAGCTGCCAGCGGCAGCAAGCTGCACGCCAATGGTCCACGGTTATTGACCGTCGGCTGGGGGTGGATGCGGAAGCAGTCGTCGCCTTGCCATGTGACTATGCCTGTCGCGCGAGCCCCGATGCGCTTCTGCCTCTTCATACAGGCCACCCCCGACGGAACCCGCAGGAGCTCGGTCTTCTCACCGTTTGCCTGCATGCCGCCGAGCTCAATCTCGCCGTTGACAACTTCCCAGAAAATGGAAGCGTCGTCGAACTCGTCAACTTCCGTGAATGTGAGCAGGTCATCTAGAAACTTCAACTCCGTTGCGTCCACGCACTCGCAGGCGTCCTCCTCCAAGCCGCCGTCGTTCCTGATGCGCTTGAGCGCGGGGTCGAAGTGCACCTTGATACGCGAAAGCTCCATCTCTGATTGTACCTTCGCCAGCTGCGCCACGAACCCGCCGTGCGCTACCGCGAAGAGACCTGGGCTTTCACCTCCTTCATGGCGGACTCCACGCCATGCCCGCGTCCTGTTCGTCGGCTCGCGTGTCTTCGCGTCTTTGATCAGATGGCGCATGCAGATGTGGAGCTCCTCGATAGTCATCCTAGCGCCCCAGCGCACTTGAAAACCGTACAGACCAATCCAGATGTCTTGGCGGTTCACCAAGTCAAATGCATTCTCAATGTCGGTAAGTACTACCAATAACATGGGTGGTGAGGAGGAAGATCGGCCTCGAAGCCTAGCTCGGCGCGCTCGGAAATGCCGAGCGACGACCTCAGAGGCCACCGCGACCGCACCGCGCGCGCCGCGCCCCGGCATAGCACCAAACTGCGTCGGGGAGACCTTGTGCGCAACATCTCTTAGTGCGCCCAGCGCCGCGACCCGGGCGAAAGCCTTGCCCGCGTGACCGATCAAGCCGATGGCCCCGCAGTGGTGCCCCGCGGAGCTGCCGTCGCCCCTGGGCTGGCGCAGAAGCACCGTCTCTCCGCCCTTAAACCGTCGAGGCGCTGCGCCCAGAGCCTGGACCGAGTGGGGGCCTGACGCCGCGGGGCCGCGAGCTGATCGACCGCGGTCTTCCGCGTTTCAGCCGCCGCGCCAATTGGAAGGGCCAACGGAAACCGCCGCAATATCGGGCCTCCCTTCATGTTCGGAAAATCCATGATGCTCTGCTTCACGTCGCGCATGTCGCAGGGGCCGGTCCTGTCATCATCTCTGCCGGCCTCTCCTGTCTGAGGTGGGCCATCGTCGAGTTGCATTGCCTGACAGTCGCATAATGCACAAATGCTCTGGACGCGCGCTTGCCCGTCGCGCCCCATGTCGAAGCGTGGCACACCCGTGGTTGGATCCTTCGCTGCCATCATCGGGGCGGGCGGCTGGGGCGCTAGTTTCCGAACGATGGCGTGGAGCTTCCTCAAGTTATTCTGACCAGCGGCGCGCTCAGCAATTTCGGCAAATTCTGCGGTGCGCCTACGCTTCTCGCTCCTGATCACCTTCGTCGCTGCTTTTGGGGCTTCATTGAACTTCGTCTGGAGGAAGTTGCGAAACCATCGGGCCCTTTCTGGTAGCGCACCCAACTGCCGCTGCCAGCACTGCATGGTCGCGATGAGCTGAACAGCGTCGCCGTCGAGGACTGGGGCCGCGCCGCCGCTGCGGGGCGGTGGTTCGATATAATCCTGGAGCGCCGCGTTCGCCACCGCTTTCTCCAGTTCGTCCAAGAATGATGAAACTGCATCGTGCATCCTGCCGCGGCCGCATAGATCGATCCAAACCTCCTGGAGTTGCTTCTCCCCAGTTCCTTCCTGCGCGTTGCTGCGAAACTCCACCACTGTGTTGGGGGGCGTTACCCTGTTCTCGAAGTCGCCCAGAGCCTGCCGGGTGCCCTGGAAGTCCATCAATGGGGGCTCGCGTCTCCAGAGATGCCTTCTTTCCTGTCGTGGTCGTGGTCGTCTGTCAACAAAGACCCTCTTCTCCTGCGGCCCGTGGCCCCTATGGCCACCCAGGTTGACAGGTGGATCAAATCGAGGCCGAGAGGCGTGGCCGTAGCCGCCTTGTCGGCGGACGATGGCGTCGTAGTCTACGGTGGTCCACGTGCCGATCGGGCTGCGCCCAGCGCCGTTGAAGCGCCTCGTCCTGCCGAGGGTGTTGAACGCCATCAGCCCGTGGTCTTCCATCAGGTCCATCATTGAGCGGCCGTTGCCGTTGATCACGTGCGCCCTGCCGCGGATTCCAGCGTGCCCGGCTCAAGGTACATCAGGAGGTGGATGCGCGTTCGCTCCTAGAAGGATCACCAACGCCGTTCGTGTTGGCATTTGACTGACAGCTTGCCGACACGTCTGCCGGAACATGTCCCTTAGTGCCAGATGAGCTTCCTGGTAGGAATTGGGATATGCTCCTTGTGGGGGGCGTCCTGGACCCATTCATGATGTAAATGTCCCTGTTGAAACGGGCACTGTGCATGCTGCGGAGTGTGATGCCACGCAGTCGACCTAACATCCATACGCGCTCGCAACGATTCTCGTCATATTGGAAATACCGCGTGCGTCCGTCGCGCTGGCAATTGCCCGACCGCGCCAGCGGGTGCACCTCATACTGCCTAGCCTTCCAGGTCATGCCCAAATCCATCTGAATGCCCTGCATGGTGAAGACCGCAACATTATCAGCCCTGGTTACTTCCAAGAGCTCGTCTTGTCGTCCCATTCGCCGTAGAGATTCCGCGTTGAAGCTCCATATCTTCATCGTCCTGGCCTTGAAACGTGTTGGTGTCATAGCACTCGTTTTGTTTCGTATTTCAACTGGTGGTGGAGGCAGCTGTGCTATAGTGTTCAGCGTCCCGATGGGAACCAGCCGCACGGCTGTGGCACGTGTGTACCGTCTGCCACGGTACCGCGCCGCCCCAGCCACCAACGCGAACCCTGTCGCTCGCCTCAGGGTTCGCTTGCCGCGCATCGCCTTTTCGCCCTTCTTCCAGCAACACCAGCGAAAACGAATCCAGCGCAACTGTCCTCGCGGGTCGGGCTGCCCGCGGACGCTCACGTCGCAGTGGTCCAAGGATTACTCCCTCCGCCGAGGAGCGCCAGCAGCCGCCATCGCGCGGCCGACAAGGTGAAGAGAGACTGGCCAGGACTTGCGACCTGGCACGACCGACGCTGCGTCGGTGGACGTCTCGAGCCGTCGAGGCTTATCTTGTCCTTCCGCTGGCTTCCGCCGGCCGTCCTCGGGCGGAACTGCCTCGCTTTACTTCCGCCGGCATCCCACGCCCTTCCGCCGCGCCTTCTGTCGTGGTAAAGATCCATTCAATCCTCGAAGACGAGGTCCTGTCTGGAGCGCCTCATGTGGTGAAAACTATGTCGTGCAAGCTACACGGTGTAGGCTCAGCGCACGGGGTGCCCTGCACGGGGCATGAACGAGCGCCCATGAGGCAGCACAGGCGGCCACGTGGAAAGTCCTCGGCTGACGCACCCAGCGCGCGGGGCGCCCACGGGCGGCACTGGCGGCATCGCGGCGCATTCTCGGCTGAACCGCCAAGCCCATGGGCCGCCCCGTCCAATGACTTCAGCAACATCAGCAAGAACCCCTAAGTGCAAGCACTGTTGAAGAATCTGCTACACCACGTAGGGGACAGCAGAGTGAATACGAGTCACCGAGCCACAAACTAT
>CAUYUJ010020738.1:429946-522446 GCA_963575745.1 Prorocentrum cordatum | reverse complement strand
GTAGTCCGAGCAGGCAGGGATGTGAGGATGTCTCCGGCGGCGGCGCCAGAGTTGCGAGGATGTCTCCGGCGGCCCAAGTAGCCCAAGCAGAGGGTTGACCCAAGTAGCCCAAGTAGCCCACGTAGCCAAACATGTGAGGATGTCCCAAGCGGCGGCGCCAGAGTTGCGAGGGTGTCTCGGGCTACTTGGGCTACGTGGGTCAAGCCCTTGGGTTACTTGGGCTAATCGGGCTACTCGGGCGACTTGGGCAACGTGGGACGGACCCTCTACTTGGGCCACTCGGGCCACTTCGGCTACTTGGGCTACTCGGGCCAACCCGCGTTCAAGCCCCAAGTAGCCCAAGTCGCCGGAGTTGCGAGGACGTCTCGGGCGGCGGCGCGAGAAGTGCGAGGTTGTCTCAAGCGGACCAAGCAGACCACGTAGAACATTGGCCCAAGTGGCCCAAGCAGCCCAAGTAGCCGAACCTGCGAGGATGTCTCGGGCGGCGGCGCCAGAGTTGCGAGTGCGTCTCGGGCGGTCCAGGTAGCCCAAGGAAAGGGTTGACCCAAATGGCCGACGTAGCCCAAGTAACCCAAAGTGGTGAGGATGTCCCGAGACGGCGCCAGAGTTGCGAGGGTGTCTCGAGCGGCCCAAGTAGCCCAAGCAGAGGCTTGACCCAAATAGCCCAAGTAGCCAAGGCGATTGAGTACAGTGCTCATGCTGGCCCATTGCTGGCAGGCGACGCCGAAGACTTCGGCTTTGCCTCTGCCTTGCTGCGGCTCACGGCGAGCTCCATCTTCTTATTGTGGGCCTCCTTCCCCGCGGCCTTGACCTTCTCCATCGCCGCCTTCTTGCTCTCCTTCTCGGCGTCCTTGAGCTTTTTCCGATGCCCATCTGAAGCCCCGCTCGCCGCGCTGGCCACCGCGCCATCCATCGCCTCCCTGTGGAGCCGCTCAACCAAGATGTGAAACGTCGTGCCCTTAGCGCCCGTGTAGTGGACGACCTTGTGAAGTCCCCTGGGCGCATCCTTCGTGAACTGGTTGCTCAACTTCTCGCCGCATTTGCCGGGGCGCGCCACCTCGGCGTTGACGTCGCTCCAGTTGTTCACGAGGTCCCACTTGCCAATGACGAGGAACTCGCTCGGGTCGGTCTACAACTTCTCTTTTGTGGCCACGTGCTAGATGCTTGTCAGCTTCTCGCCTGCGCACGTCAGCTTGCGCGCGCCGAAGTCTGCGAAGTCGAGGCGGCCCTCAGCGTCGACGCCGCCATCTGCGACGATATTCTTAAACCGCTTCACGTCGACGTTGAACTGGTGGTCGAGGAGCTTCTCGCGACGGGCGCGTGCACCAACTCCTCCTCGATCTTCGACGTCTCAGGGAGCTGCGCCATGCTAATCATGATATTGTGGGCTGCCTTGGGCCCCCCCTTTGCAGCCACTAGGTGGTCGTCAGTCAAGTCCGCATTGTTGACGACCCATGCCATCGCGAACGTGTCGGGGATGCCCATGGTGTTCTTTGGAGAGACGTCCCATGTAGTCAAGCCCGAGCCGTGCATGAGCATTTTCTGCTGAGACTCCATCATCTGCTTGAAAAGGATGTTGATGAGAGGCCTGTTCGTCTGGCAATCCGCTATGATTCGATTGAGCTGCCTCCATTCGATGCTGGCCTCCTCGGCGTCACAACATGAGCCAGACTTGGGCTCGAACTTCGACAGTTTGTGGGCATGCGGGCTCGGCGAGGAGACTGACGATGAGGGGCTCATTCTCTTGAGAGGCGCCGCCATGCTCGAGCTGGGCATCGCTCCGGAGACTGCGCGCGTCTGAAAGCGCAGCTCGAAGCACTGAAAAATAAAAAGTAAATCAAACGCTGAACCCCGATAGGCTGCGGAGACGCCGGCACGTGAAGCCGTGGGGGCTCGTGGCTCGTGGGTCCTCGAGCGCGTGCGCGTGCGCGTGCGTGTGCGCGTGCGTGCGCGTGTGCGTGTGCGTGTGCGTGTGCGCGTGCGTGTGCGTGCGCGTGTGCGTGTGCGCGTGGGTGCGCGTGTGTCTGTGCGCGTGCGTGTGCGCGTGCGTGTGCGTGTGCGTGTTCGCATGCGCGCGCGCGTGTGTGCGTGCGCGTGCGTGGGCGCGTGCGCGCGCGTGTGCGCGCGCTTGCACACGCGCGCGCGCGGGCGCTACCTTGGCACGCTCAGCAGAGGAACTAGACTACGAGCGCCTGCCGAGAAACACCTGAACGACTTACAAACCCCAAGCGAGACGCACATGCAAAGACTTACGCGAGTTGCGCGGCTGACGCGAATTCCGAGCCCCCACCGAGGCCCGGAGTAGAGGACCAACGAGCCCCAACCGAGACTGACATGAGAAGATTTCTGGGGCCTGGCAGGCCTAAGGAGTTCACCATAGAGGACGCCCCCCCTCCTCTCGCCCAAAAATCCGGCGGAAAATCGCAGGCCGACGCGGCCCCGAGACGGCCCGAGGCGCGCTCAAGACGGCCCCGGAGAGGGCCCCGACACGGGGCCAACGCGGGGCCGGCACGGGGCCAACGCGCGCTCAGGATGGATGGCCCAAGAGGGCTCCAATGTGCCCCCCCCCCCCCCCCCCCGCGCAGGGCGATCCAGCGGGGGGTGGCCCAGGGGCGGCCCTCCCTTCTGACGCCGCGGGTGCGGGCGCGCAGGGGCGGCGGCGACGGGCGACAGCGACGGCGGCGGCGACGGCGACGGCGGCGGCGACGGCGACGACGACGGCGACCACGAAACCAGCAACGATAACAACAACCGGGGCAACGGCGACGACGGCGTCGAGGAGGGCGACAAGGGCCAGGACAAAGAAACTGGAAAGGGGGGGCGAGGCGGGCGAGCGGGGGGGGAAAGTGACCGAGGAGAGGGATGAGTAGAGGGAGAAGGGCGGCAGGGAGGAAAGGGCCGAACCAGATTCCACTGCGATTTTTTCTGCGGAACGCGCATAGTGTGCAAGCGTTGTCCCCGATATATTCTCGGCAGTGGCCGTCTGGAGCTTTCGCAACTGGATGTGCCAGCCCGGCGGCTTCCTCGTCTGGTCGCCTCTCAGCTCGCGCTGGCGGGGGCCATGCAAGCGCCTGCAAGCTGATCTCAGCTGCAGATCGGCGCATTCATTCGTCCTCCTCCCTCCTCCCCCCTCTTCCCCCCCCCTCTCTCCTCCTCCCTCCTCCCCCCCCTATCCCCCCTGCCCCCTCCCTCCTTCCTCCACCCTTCATCCCCCATCCTCTCCCCCTCCTCCTGCCCCCCCCCCCCCCTCCTTCCCCCTCCTCGCGCCTCTCCCATGCGTTGCGCTTCGGTTTCGCGCGTTGCTTTTTCGCCAAATGATCAAGGGTGCCCCCCGCGGTCCGCGCCGCTGGAAAATTTGCGCATTTTATCGGGGCGGGCCTTTCGCCCGCGCCGCCAGCCCAATCCTTCGCGCCGCTCTCGTCGAAGTCCCATTCGATCATCTTCTGCGTCGCGACGCCCCGCGTCGCGCGGTCTGCAATGCCCGCGTTCGCTGCGAAGTTGGGGGTGGCCCGCTCGATCGCAGCATCTGGGCGGGCGCGCCCCCCGCCCTCGCCCACCCCCCCCTCCTCGGGGCCCGCGAGCTTTCTCAGGAGGGCTCGAAACGAGAAACTCTGGGTGGCCCAGAGGGGTCCTCAGCGGGCCTTAGGTCAGAAAAAATCGGCCCCTCTTTTTTGGGGCGCCCGAAATGGGCGCGGAAGAATGGGCGCAATGCCCTGCGACAAACGCTGCCCCAAACCAGCAGCGGCCGCTGTTGGGCAGGCGGCCTCCCGTCTCAAATGGCCGCGCAGGCCGCGGCGGCGCGGGCGCGGAGCCCCGTTCAAAATGAACGGGAACTGCTGTTGAGCACTGTGCCTTTCCGTGCCCATTTCGTTCGCGCAGGCGCCCCCCCCCCCCCCCCCCCCCCCCCTTCCGCGCCGGAAGGGGGCGGCCCTCGAGGTGATGGGCGACTTCGCTGGAGGCCGCGTCGGATTCGGGCCCCCTGGGCCCGGGGCGTGGGCCCCGAGGGCCCGCGACGAAAACGCGCCCCCGGAGAAGCCGTCGCTCGTCTGGCCCCGGGGCCCAGAGCCAAAATCCCGGACGCAAGGGAACTCGAGCGGGGGGGGGGCCTCGCCGGAGGGCGCGCCGGGTTTGGGGCCCCCAGGGGCCCGGGGCATGGACCCCAGAGGCCCGCGACGAAAATGCACTCCTGGAGCCGCCGTCTTTCGCTTGGCCCCGGGGCCCCACCCCCCCAACCCAAGAAAAAAACAATGGGATAGGGCGGGGGGGGGGGGCTGATGGCGCTCGTGCGCCGCGGCGAAGTACTCGGGAGTGAACCCGGCATCCCCCAGGTTCGCGCCGTGCTTGAAAATGTTCGGCGACGTGGCGAAGGGGGGGGGGCGTCGCCCAGGGCGTCCGCGCCCCCGGGGCCACGAGGGGTCGCCGTCTCTCGCCGCCGCCGCCGCCCCTTCGCGACGACGCCGAACTTTCTCATCCGCCGTCGCCGCCGCCGCCGCCCGTCAGCTCGCGCTCTCCGCGGCCTGCGCCTGGCCCTCTGGGCCTTCTTCTTCGCCGCCGGCCCCGCCCCGCCCACGGCGCGCTCCGCGCGCCGGCCTCCCAGCCTCGAGCTCGGCAGGCCGTCAGCGCCCGTCGCCGTCGCCGCCCGCCCGCCCCGCCCCAGGAGGAAGGGGGGCGGGGGGGGCCGCCGCCTCCGGCAGCCTCGCGGCCGGCCGGCAGGCCGTCAGCCCGTCGAGCTTCGGAGGTCAAAGGAGGGCAGGGAAGGAGGGGGGGGGGGGGGGGCGGGGGGGGGAGGAGGAGGAGGAGGAGGAGGAGGAGGAAGAGGAAGAGGAGGAGGAGGAGGAGGAGGAGGAAGAGGAAGAGGAGGAGGAGGAGGAGGAGGCGGCCGCCCTAGTCGCCGCCCGTCTGTCGCCGCCCGCCCGCCGGTCCGCCGTCGTCGCCGACCGCCCGTCCGTCGCCGCCCGTCCGCCCGTCCGCCCGTCCGCCCGCCCGTCCGCCCGTCGTCGCCGCCCGCCAGCCGTTGCCGCCGTCGCCGCCGCCGCCCTCCGTCGTCGTTGTCGCCGCCTGTCGTCGCCGCTGTCCGTCGTCGTCGCCACCGCCTCCGTCCGTTGTTCTTGGTTGGCTGCGCGATTCGTTGGCGTTGGTGGGTTGGCGCTGGCGCGCGCGCGCCACGCGCTCGCGCGCGCGCGGACGCATGTTAACTGTATATAAATATGTATTACATGCTACGATCATATATACATACATGCATATGCGTATGTATACAGAATCGTACAAGCGATGTGCATATGTATGTATACTACATATATGTACTATATATTTGCACTGCCATCCTGTCTATATATATATATATAGATCCTCTGGCCTAGTGAGTGATCACTGCTGCGCCAGCTCCGGCCTAGCTCGTAGGAAGGGGGACTGCTCCGGTCTAGCTTAACAAGTCTGGGACCTGTGGGTCCTCCCTCGTAGAGGTCAAGACCCTCGAGTTCCTCCATGAGCGCAGCAGCGCCGATGTCTTGATCCTTCTCTTCATCGCCATCATGCTCGCCGTCGTCACCCGACTCGCCGCCACCCAAGCGAACCGGGAAGGAGGAGGAAGGAGAGATCTGGTGAGATGGGGCAGATTCGTCAACACCGCTGGGACCCTCGTCCTCAGCGTGAGCTGCCAGCATGGAGCCTGCCCCGTCACGCGAACGCAACAGACGCTCAGACGTGGGCGCGTCGATCTGCCTCAGCGCCCACGAAACGCCGTCGTAGTCAAATCTGCCATGCGACCCTGTCCGCAGATTATGATGTCCGCGCGCTGAGAGTCCGGCGCCCTCCTCCAGAAGGACCCCTTCAGCCTGGGGGAGATCCAGAGGTCGCGGTTCTCCGCTTCAGACAGTTGGGCGTCGCGCCTAAGCAGGTGCTGTACAAGAGATTCATTGGGCTCGCGCGAGACCTCGAAGAGTGCTCGCCTACCAGCCCGACGAAGATCGCCACCCTCGCGCTCCTCATCAGGTCCATTCGGGCCAAAATGGCCTCGAGGTACTGGTGGCCGGAGAGGGTGTGCTCGGGCAGGTCTTCGACCTTGGCCTGGAGACTCCAGTCGAAGAACTTGAGCAGCTTCTCAGATCTTCGCCAGATCGGCACGTCGGTATTCCGATCCCATCGCCTCAGCGCGTTCTTCCGTAGTCGAAAGTTGTTCCAGCCGGGCCGCGAGGGAGGATCGGAATAGTCTCCATTCCCGCCGTAGCTGCTCCAGTTGTTGCCAGATGCCGTCCACCATCCTGAACTTGACTGCCACTGGTCCCACGAGCTGCCGTCCTGCTGCTGGTTTGCCTTCCAGCTGATGCCGCCGTTCTCGGCCTGGCCGTCGAAGTTCTTCTTCAAACCTGCGGCCGCCTGCTGCCAAGGATTGCCTAGTCCTTCTGCTCCTGCTGCTGTTTGGTGCTAGGGGTCACCTGGCTTGCTTTCTCCCGGGCCTGTTGTCGCCGCCGTTGGAGCCGCCCCGGCAAGAGTCTCGCTGGCGACTCCTGCGATGAGCTCCTTCAGCTGGGCGGTGGACAGGCCCAGAGCGGCGCCCGGGCCAATGGAGGTTACTGAGCCTCCTTCTGGGATCACCGCCGCCGCCGCGTTGAATTATCCGTCTCGTCGTCCCTCGCCGCCCTCAGCGCCCGTGCTGTGGATCCCACGCATGTTTGTGGAAAGCTAGGTCGTGGCCCGGGAGCGCAAGAGGGCCGGGCGCAATCGCCTGGTCTCAGCGCTGCCCCCTCGCCCCCGTTGGCCGCCCGAGTGGTGAACTTGGTTCCGCTGCCAACTGTGGCAGCAGCAAACAAAGCAGGATGCTTTTTGGCCTTGAGCCTTGAGCCAACGTACAAAGGATGCACACAACAATGGCCTGCTTTCCCGATGGCCACGGGAGAAATCTGGAATGTTAAACCTTACGGGCGAAATCTGGCTAACCTGCACAAGATGTCGAAATCGGCCTGGATGAACTGCGGTGGACACACACACAACACAACACACACACAACAAACAACACACACACACGACAACAACAACAACAACAACAACCATTACTAGCACGTGGGGACACTCCGTTCTCACCAGTGCCAGGGTTTTCATAGGAGGCGGGCAATGCCCCCACTTTGTGGGGGGGCTGGTTCAAGCTCTACCACATTTCCAAACGACTCTTCGCCACCACCCACACCCAGCTTCCCGCCCTATGACGTTCGGACACTTCACTTCGTGGCCTGCGGACGACCTTGGCTACTACACTGGCGCATGGGTACAGTGACTTGTTGTGGTAACATTTTCTGTAAGCTAGCTTAGTATACGACTTTTCCCCCTGTTCCAACACTGGACACCTGCACTGGTTTTTCGTGGTAACATGTTCCTGACGCTAGAATAGGAAACCACGGTAAACCAGTACGACGCCGGTACTGTCTGTAGGTCCTACAATGATATGGACTGCTTTGGCTGGTGAGGCGCTAGCGTCTGATACGACGTTTTTCCGTTTCTGTACCACACAAGCGAAGACACTTATTTTGAGTGGTACCACGTGGGTGGCGCCAGCATACCACAGGACTTGTTTCCGTTGTTGTGAGACGATACATGCTCATTCTTGTTCTGTGGTTGTCGTTCCGGCCTCAATGTGCAATACTGGCTCATTCGTCTACGAAATACACGTGAGTAGCTCTCTCTGGTTGGAGGTCCTGATGGTTGTGGTTGTCCCGATGGTTGTCGCGATGATTGTCCCGATGGTTGTCCCGATTGTTGTTCCGATGGTTATCCCGATGGTTGTCCCGATGGTTGTCCCGATCGTTGTCCCGATGGTTGTCCCGATGGTTGTCCCGATGGTTGTCTTGATGGTTGCGCTCGTCCCGATCGTTGTCCCGATGATTGTCCCGACGGTTGTCCCGATGGTTGTTCCGATGGTGGTCCCGATGGTTGCCCCGATGGTTGTCAGCGATGCCGGATCCTCACGCCCCCCGCCGGAGGAGGAGGAGGAGGAGGAGGAGGGGCAGGACGAGGAGGAAAGGAGAGAAGGGAGAAAGGAAGGAGGGGGCGGCGCTTGCACGCCCACCCACCGTCTTTTCCCCGCCGCGGCTCTGGACACATACGTGCTCTGGAGACATACTAAAGAGACGAGTCCCTGTGCTCATCATCTTCTGGCATACGCCTGTCTCTGATGGCGCGGATCGGGCGCAATGCTGCCAGCTGGGCTCCTGGCAGCAATACATCAGGGGCCAAGTGTCCAAGCATGGTGCCGATGCGCCTCCTCGCGGATACATCGCCCGCGCGTGCGTGGGGCGCCAATGCCGCCAGGGCGCCCTGGACATGCGCCGGCATACCCAGATCCACCTGGTAATCCATGACATTCCCATACTCGGACTGCCCGAAAGAACGCCATACTGGCATGTGCCACCAATGGTGCTGTTTCGGGAAATAGGTGATACCATCCTTGACGTCGTCGGAGGCATTCCACAGAGCCATAGATGGCGGCTCCATACCCATGGATCCCGTGTGTGTTGCCACAAATACATCCAGGCTCGCCATGCGCCTGTATGACAGACCTGATACCACCTCGGAATGCACGTGAATACGCAGGAGCTGCAACAGCCTGCGCAAGCCAGCATGCACCCAGCCGCCGTGCCCGACGAAGACGTGCGATCTCCAGTTCGCTATACCAGCTTGGGTGCACAGCCGATGGAATACTTCCGAAAGCGTGCCCAGATACTTCGCGGCTGGATCTGCGAAACCAGAAAGGTTGCCGAATACCAAGCCAGGGTAGAAGTATACCGCGAACGCCATCCACTCTGGGGTCTGGATGCCTCCCATACGGCGCTGGTTCTCGACCATGCCGTTCTCCTTGGACTGGCGCGCACTCTCCGGCGTCGAGAGGCAGAGGCATACATCCGTGAGCCCCTGCCACATACACGGAAAGCACACTGCAGTCGCGAACCACGTGGTCTCGCGCAGCACCTTTCAGGAGAGACAAAAGTACCACTACCACCAGCTAGGGGGGTGGCCGCGCCTTCCCCTCGAGCTGGTGGCACCTCGTTCCGGGCACTCTCTGGAGGCATACCCGGAAAGAGGTGCCACCAGCTCGAAGATGGAGCGGCCACCCCCCTAGCTGGTGGTAGTGGTACTTTTGTCTCTCCTGAGCCTTGAGCCAGTGGAATACCAACCCGTCCCCGCCGGGTGGGATAGCCCAGCGCCTCATACCCTCGGCCACCTCCTCGTTGGATGGGGTATACTCCCCAGTCTGTTCGTCCCACTGCCCTGCCATTGCCAACAATACGGACGCGCGTGTGTATATGGAAAGAGATACGGAAAGCGAAATACGACTGGAGCCCAAATGGCTAAGGCAAACGAATGATGCTGTGGGAAAGTGCCAAAGTCCATACGAACAGAAACGAAGCACATACATGTGTCACACTGATAAGACAACTCACACTCACAAGCAGGTTAGTCAACATATTGGCACATGATACATTTGATACATATTGCACATGATACATATGATAGACATGAGACAAAGACACACAACAGTTGGTCACATTTTTGGGGCAAATTTCAGACACATGCATTTGTTATATATGATACATATTGCACATGATACATATGATAGACAGGAGTCAAATATACACAACAGTTGGTCACATTTTTGGGGCAAATTTCAGACACATGCATTTGTTATATATGATACATATTGCACATGATACATATGATAGACATGAGACAAAGCCACACCACAGTTGGTCACATTTTTGAGGCAAATTTCAGACTCATGCATTTGTTATAGATGATACATATTGCACATGATACATATGCTAGACATGAGGCAACGACACACAACAGTTGGTCACATGTTTGGAGCAAATTTCGGACACATGCCTTTGTTATATATGATACATAGTGCACATGATACATATGATAGACCGGAGACAAAGACACGCAACCGTTGGTCACATTTTTGGGGCAAATTTCAGACACATGCATTTGTCATACATGATACATATTGCACATGATACATATGATAGACATGAGACAAAGACACACAACAGTTGGTCACATTTTTGAAGCAAATTTCAGACTCATGCATTTGTTATGTATGATACATATTGCACATGATACATATGATAGACATGAGACAAAGACACACAACAGTTGGTCACATGTTTGGGGCAAATTTCGGACACATGCACTTGTTATATATGATACATATTGCACATGGTACATATGATAGACATGAGACAAAGACACACAACAGTTGGTCACATGTTTAGGGCAAATTTCAGACACATGCATTTGTTATGTATGAGTCATATTGCACATGATACATGTGATAGACATGAGACAAAGACACACAACAGTTGGTCACATTGTTGGGGCAAATTTCAGACACATGCATTTGGTATATATGATACATATTGCACATGGTACATATGATAGACATGAGTCAAAGATACACAACAGCTGGTCACATTGTTGGGGCAAATTTCAAACACATGCATTTGTTATATATGATACATATTGCCCATGATACATATGATAGACATGAGACACAGACGCACAACAGTTGGTCACATTTTTGGGGCAAATTTCGGACACATGCACGTGTTATAGATGATACATATTGCACATGATACATATGCTAGACATGAGACAAAGACACACAACAGTTGGTCACATGTTTGGGGCAAATTTCTGACACATGCCTTTGTTATATATGATGCATATTGCACATGATACATATGATGGACCTGATACAAAGACACACAACAGTTGGTCACATTTTTGGGGCAAATTTCAGACACATGCAATTGTCATACATGATGCATATTGCACATGATACATATGATAGACATGAGACAAAGACACACAACAGTTGGTCACATTTTTGGGGCAAATTTCGGACTCATGCATTGCTTGCGCATGATTCATATTGCACATGGTACATATGATAGACATGAAACAAAGACGCACAACAGTTGGTCACATTTTTGGGGCAAATTTCGGACACATGCACTTGTTATATATGATGCATATTGCACATGATACATGTGATAGACATGAGACAAAGACACACAACAGTTGGTCACATTTGTGGGGCAAATTTCAGACACATGCATCTGTTATGTATGAGTCATATTGACATGATACATATGATAGACATGAGACAAAGACACACAACAGTTGGTCACATTTGTGGGGCAAATTTCAGACACATGCATTTGGTATATATGATACATATTGCACATGATACATATGATAGACATGAGACAAAGACACACAACAGTTGGTCACATGTTTGGGGCAAATTTCGGACACATGCACTTGTTATATACGATGCATATTGCACATGATACATATGATAGACATGAGACACAGACACACAACAGTTGGTCACATTTTTGGGGCAAATTTCGGACACATGCACGTGTTATATACGATGCATATTGCACATGATACATATGATAGACATGAGACAAAGACACACAACACTTGGTCACATTTTTGGGGCAAATTTCAGACACATGCATTTGTTATATATGATGCATATTGCACATGATACATATGATAAACATGAGAGAAATACATGATAGGACAACTGAAACTCACTAACAGGTTTATCTGAAAAAAGTGATGTTCAGACTCTGGGGCGCCCCCAGACTCTGGGGGTTGGGGGTTGCTCCGACTTTGTCTCTCGTTGTCCGACTGTGTGTCCTCGCTCATACCCCCTGCCTCCTTCTCCTGGTCCTCCTCCCTGTTTCTCTTCCTACTCCCTCTTCGCCTGCTTTTCCCAGTCCTTTTCTTCCTATTCCTCCTTTTCCTCCTCCTCCTCCTCAACCTCCTCCTCCTCCTCCTCCTCGCCCCCAGTGCGCCCAGGAGGCTTTCAAGATGGCCCCATGACGGCCCAGGAGGCCCCAAAGACGGCCCCAAGAGGCCTCTAAGACGCCCAAGATGGCCTCCAAGACGGCCCTGAAGCGCCTCAAGAGGACCCCACATCGGTTCAGAGAGGCCCCCAAGACGGCTTCCGACGGCGTCAGACGGGCTAGGAACGATTTAAGACTGCCAAGGAGAGGCCCCCAAAACGCCCCCACGGCCCCCAAGAGGCCCGTAGGCGTCTTGGATCCGCCGCCCCCTGTGCTTGCCACAGGGTTGGACGGCGTGCCAGACATTTTGCTGAGATTCTGCTTTTCAAACCCTTCCCAGTGGCCTTCGGCCCAGACCGCCTGCCCCTCGGAAGGACCAGAAGGTGTGGCCCACATCGCCACCAAGACGGCCCAAACGGCCCAATATGGTCACCAAGATGCCTCCAAGGCGGCTAGGATCGCTCCAAGAGAGCCCAAGACGGCTCCAATATGTCTCCAAGACGGCCCAAGATGCACCCGAGGCGTCCAAGATGGCCCCAAGATGGCCCAGGAGGCCCCCAGGAGGCTTTTAATGCAGTCCAAGAAGCCTCCAAAGGGATCTGCAGGAAGGCCCGAAGAGGCCAAGACAGCTGATTTCCCGTGGGCTCTTGATGGATTTTGACGTTTTCGGCCTGCCGACGGCCCAATGCCGCCGAAGAGACCCCCAAGATGGCCCCAAGAGCGCCCAAGAGGCCTCCAAGACGGCCCCATGACGGCCTCCAGACGGTCCAAGAGGCCCCCAAGGCGCCTCCAAGACGGCCCACGAGAATTCCAAGGCGCCCACGATGGCCTTCAAGACGGCTCCAAAACGTCCAAGATGGCAACGATACGATTCGACATAGCCCCAGGATGTCCCAAGACAGCCACAGAGGGCCCCAAGGGCCCCAAGGGGATCCAAGGGGCCTCCTAGACAGTCTAGGAAGTCTTCAAGAGGACCTCCAGGAGAGCCCGAAATGCCCAAATGGTTGTATGTATTCCCTTCAATTGTTGAATAATTTGGGCGCGTTTTCTTTTTCGGCTGTCCGACGGCCCAAGATGTCCACAAGATGGTCCCAAGACGGCCCAAGCTGACTTCAAGATGGCCCCAAAAGGGCCCCAAAGGGCGAGGAAACAGTCCAAGAGGAAGAGCAAGAGGAAAGGACGGAATCAGAGGCCCGAAGCGGCTCCGAGAAGCCTGCAGCTCAGCGCGGGCTCGTCTGCGGACGCCCTTGCCCCCCCCAGGAAAAACATATCACCCCGAGGCCCGGTGATGTTTTGTGGGGCCGCCATCTCAAAGCCCCACGGCCAGCTTTTGGGTCGAGGAGGAGGAGGGGCAGGAGGACGAGGAGGTGATCAACAGGAACCAGAGGAGCAGGAGCAGCAGGAGGACGAGGAGTTTGAGCAAGGGGTCAAGGACGGAATGATAGGCCAGAAGCGGCTCCGAGACCAGACCGCGCTGAGCTGCAGGGTTTTCGGAGCCGCTTAAGGCCTCTCATTTCGTCCTTGTCCCCCTGCTCAACCTCCTCGTCCTCCTGCTCCTGATTCTCCTGGTTTTGCTCCTCTTCTTCCTCGACCCAAGAGCCGGCCGTGGGGCCTTGAAAGGGCGGGCCGAAAAAATGTCACCGGGGGCCGAGCTGCAGGCTTCTCGGAGCCGATGCGGCCAAAAAGAGGCTGCCCTGCAGGCTGTCTCGGAGCCGCTGCGCCAAAAGAAGGACACCTTGTCGGTTTAACTACTAGGTCGCTTTGTCGGCTGATTTCGGGCGCGTCGTCATCGTGGTCGTCGTTGTCATCGTCGTCGTCGTGGTCGTCGTCGTCACCACTATCGTCGTGGTCGTCGTCGTCGTCGTCGTCGTCGTTGTCGTCGTCGTCGTCGTCATCGTCGCCGTCGTTGTCGTTGTCGTCGCCGTCCATAAGATGGCCCCGAGAGGGCCCTAAGAGGGCCCCAAGAGAGCCCCAAGAGGGCTCCGAGAGGGCCCCAAGAGGGCCCCAGGAGTTGTGCAACAACCCAGCGGCCGCTGGTACATAACTCCTGGGGCCCTCTTGGGGCCCTCTGAGGGCCCTCTTGGAGCCCTCCTGGGCCCCTGGTTGGCCCATGAGAGGACTCCAAGAGGGCCCTAAGAGGGCCCCAAGAGGGCCCCAAAAGGGCCCCAAGAGGGCCCCAAGAGGGCGCCAAGAGGGCCCCAAGAAGGCCCCAGGAATTATGTACCAATCCAGCGGCCGCTGGTACATAACTCCTGAACACTCTTGGGACCCTCTGAGGGCCCTCTCGGAGCCCTCTCGGACCCCTGGTTGGCCCTGTAGGGCCCCAATAGGGCCCCAAGAGGGCCCCAAGAGGGCCCCAAAAGGGCCCCAAGAGGGCGCCAAGAGGGCGCCAAGAGGGCTCCAAGAAGGCCCCAGGAATTATGTACCAACCCAGCGGCCGGTGGTACAGAACTCCTGGGGCCCTCCTCCTCCTCCTCGGCGACGACGACGACGAGGAGGTGTAAACGCACCCTTACCCAGCCCCTGCAGGACCAGGCAGCGATACTTGGACCAAATTTCCTGGCCCCTGTTTCGACCCCAGAGCTCTCGACCCCGTCCAGGAGCTCCCGACCCCAACCCGGAGCTTTCGGCCCCATCCTGGAGCTCTCGACCCGCAGACGACGGCGACGACGACGACGACGACGACGCCTCGACCTGGAGTGGTAAGTTTTGCTGCTGCTTTTCCCCAGGGGTTTGGAGCCCTCGGGGCCCAGGGGGGCCCCGAAACGGATCCGAAGCCTCAAATTTTTCCGGCCCGCGACCGACGACGGCGACGACGACGACGACGACGACGACGACGACGACGGGCATAAGTTATTTGGCGCCCCCCCTTGGGAGCATCGGGTAACTGGGGGGTGCGCTCCACACCCCCCACTTACCCGGTGTCCCCCAGGGGACATCGGGTAACTCGACCTTGCAGGGGGGGGTGTTAGGCACGGGTTACCCGGTGGCGAGGGGGGGGCATCGGGTAACTCGACTTTGCACGGGGGGGAGTCGGGCATGAGTTACCCGGTGTCCCCTGGGGGACATCGGGTAAGCGGGGGGTGCGCTCCACATCCCCCACTTACCCGGTGTCCCCCGAGGGGCGTCGAGTAAGTCGACCTTGCAAGGGGCGCATTCGGCATTATTCAGTAAAACCGTGGACCCCCATGGGACATCGGAGTTACCCGGTGGTCCCCGTGGGACATCGGCCCGTGGGACATCGGAGTTACCCGGTGTCCCCCGGGGGACATCGGGTAACTCGACATTGCAAGGGGGGTCTGGGCATGGTTACCCGGTGGCCTCCCGTGGGACATCGGAGTTACCCGGTGTCCCCCGTGGGACATCGGAGTTACCCGGTGGTCCCCGTGGGACATCGGCCCGTGGGACATCGGAGTTACCCGGTGTCCCCCGTGGGACATCGGAGTTACCCGGTGGTCCCCGTGGGACATCGGCCCGTGGGACATCGGAGTTACCCGGTGTCCCCCGTGGGACATCGGAGTTACCCGGTGGTCCCCGTGGGACATCGGCCCGTGGGACATCGGAGTTACCCGGTGTCCCCCGGGGGACATCGGGTAACTCGACCTTGCAAGGGGGGGTCTGGGCACGAGTTACCTGGTGCCCCCCCGTGGGACATCGGAGTTACCCGGTGTCCCCGTGGGACATCGGAGTTACCCGGTGGTCCCCGTGGGACATCGGCCCGTGGGACATCGGAGTTACCCGGTGTCCCCCGTGGGACGTCGGAGTTACCCGGTGGTCCCCGTGGGACATCGGCCCGTGGGACATCGGAGTTACCCGGTATCCCCCGTGGGACATCGGAGTTACCCGGTGGTCCCCGTGGGACATCGGCCCATAAGATGGCTCCAAGGGGTCCCTAAGACTGGGCTGGTACATAACTCCTAGGGCCCTGTTGGGGCCCTCTGAGTGCCCTCTTGGAGCCCTCTTGGGCCCCTGGTTGGCCCTAGGAGGGCCCCAAGAAGGCCCCAGGAATTATGTACCAATCCAGCGGCCGCTGGTACATAATTCCTGGGGCCCTCTTGGGGCCCTCTGAGGGCCCTCTTGGAACCCTCTTGGGCCCCTGGTTGGCCCTAAGAGGGCCCCAAGAAGGCCCCAGGAATTATGTACCAACCCAGCGGCCGCTGGTACATCACTCTTGGGGCCCTCTGAGGGCCCTCTTGGAGCCCTCTTGGGGCCCGGGTTGGCCCTAAGAGGGCCCCAAGAGGGCCCCAAGAGGGCTCCAAGAGGGCCCCAGGAATTATGTACCAACCCAGCGGCCGCTGGTACATAACTCCTGAACCCTCTTGGGGCCCTCTTGGAGCCCTCTTGGGCCCCTTGTTGGCCCACATGATGGCTCCAAGAAGGCCCTAAGAGGGCCCCCAAACGGGCCCAAGAGGGGCCCAAGAGAGGCCTCAGAAACCGCTAGTAGGTGTCATCGATCAGCGCGTCTGGATGAGACCTCTCAGTGGTCTCTGGGGCGCGTCTTGGAGCCCTCTTGGGGCCCTCTGGAGCCCCCTGGGTGCTCCCAAAAAGGTTCCAAGGGACATCCGAAGGGGTGGAGGAGGAGTTGGACGGGGAGTGGAGGGGGAGGTGGAGGGGGGGCTGAGGTGGGTGGTGGAGGGGGGGGTGGAGGGGGGGTGGGGGGGTTGGTGGAGGGGGAAGGGAGAGGGAGAGGGAGAGGGGTTTGATTAGGAAACTGGAAGAGGTTTGACGACCACGACGACGACGACGACGATGACGACGACGACGATGACGGCGACAACCACGATGACGAGTGGGCGCCTTGGAGTTCTCGTGGGCCGTCTTGGAGGCGCCTTGGGGGCCTTTTGGACCGTCTGGAGGCCGTCGTGGGGCCGTCTTGGAGGCCTCTTGGGCGCTCTTGGGGCCATCTTGGGGGTCTCTTCGGCGGCACTGGGCCGTCGGCAGGCCGAAAACGTTAAAATCCATCAAGAGCCCACGGGAAATCAGCTGTCTTGGCCTCTTCGGGCCTTCCTGCAGGTCCCCTTGGAGGCTTCTTGGACTGCATTAAAAGCCTCTTGGGGGCCTTTGGGGCCGTCCTGGGCCATCTTGGGGCCATCTTGGAACGCCTCGGTTGCATCTTGGGCCGTCTTGGAAACATATTGGGGCCGTCTTGGGCTCTCTTGGAGCGATCCTAGCCGCCTTGGAGGCATCTTGGTGGCCATCTTGGGCCATTTGGGCCGTCTTAGTGGCGATGTGGCCACACCTTCTGGTCCTTCCGAGGGCAGGCGGTCTGGGCCGAAGGCCACTGGGAAGGGTTTGAAAATAAGAAGAGCAGCAAAATGTCTGGCACGCCGTCCACCCCTGTGGCAAGCACAGGGGGCGGCGGATCCAAGACGCCTACGGCGAATCACCGCCGCCCCCAGCCTTTTTGAGAAGCGCCTATGTGGCCAAACGTTGGGCCCCAGCTTGGCCAAGCTATCTGATTATGTATTCCCCCAGCCGCTCCGGAAACTCTTCGGGGAACACTTGGGGGAGGCTGAGGGGGAGGATCAGGAGAGGGAGGAGGAAGAGGAGGAGGAGGAGGAGGAGGAGGAGGAGGAGGAGGAGGAGGCCTCTTGGGAGCCTCTTTGGGCACTCTTGTGGGGCCTCCTGGAGGCTTCCCGGGGGCCTCTTGGAAGCCTCTTGGGGGCCTCCTTAGGCCTCTTGGGGGCCATGGGGGCGTCTTGGGGGCCTCTCCTTGGCCGTCTTGAAGCGTTCCTGGCCCGTCTGACGGGTCTGACGCCGTCGGAAGCCATCTTGGGGGCCTCTTTGAACCGATGTGGGGTCCTCTTGAGGCGCTTCAGGGCCGTCTTGGAGGCCATCTTGGGCGTCTTAGAGGCCTCTTGGGGAGGAGGAGGGGGAGGAGGAGGAGGAGGAGGAGGAGGAGGAGGAGGAGGAGGAGGAGGAGGAAGAGGAGGAGGAGGAAGAGGAGGGGGAGGGGGAGGAGGAGGAGGAGCAGGAGGAGCAGGAGGAGGAGGAGCAGGAGGAGCAGGAGGAGGAGGAGGAGGAACAGGAGGAAGAGGAAGAAAAGGACTGGGAAAAGCAGGCGAAGAGGGAGTAGGAAGAGAAATAGGGAGGAGGACCAGGAGAAGGAGGCGGGGGGTAGGAGCGAGGAGACACAGTCGGACAGCGAGAGACAAAGTCGGAGCAACCCCGAACCCCCAGAGTCTGGGGGCGCCCAAGAGTCTGAGCAGCACCTTTTTCAAATTTTGTGGGACACATTGGCAATCTGTTGGAACGTGGGAGCATACACCCACAGACCAGGTGGTCTCATTGTTTGGGACATTTTGTTTTGCCACTCCCGCACACTTCATATATACACTCCCGAGATGCAGAAAAGCAATACCCTGGTCTAAATGCACGCAGCCCCTGCCTCCCCAGCGTGCACGCACGACTCTGGAAAATTGCTTGACGGCGGAGCCCTGTGCGCCCACCGCCTCCACGTCAATACCGTTGTGGCCCAACGCATGACGGACCTTCACAGCAACCTGGAACTCTTGAAGTGATACCTCCTGCTGCGTTGGACCAGCTCCGTGAAAACTGTTCCCGTGATACCTGAAACAGGTGGCGGCCCTGTGGTGACACTGAGCCACAAATGCCAACCCCCCACAGCTTTGCCAATGGGCCATCATACGCACTCGCGAAAGTTTACCCTTGTTGAGCCACTCATACACTTTCTTCGCATGCTGGTCCAATGCCGGCTCAGTCTTCGTGTCCGGCAGCACTGCTTCGTCCATGCCGCTCGCGCGCAGGGCGGCAGCACCCCTTTTCTCATACTGCTTCTTGGGTGCCAGGCAATACTGCAAGGACGGCAGGATCTCCTCAATCTCTTTGTAGAACCCCTCATACATCGTCGGATTCAATACCGCCTTGTTCGCCGCCTGTACCGAGGGATCCTTTTGATGCTCGCAGAAGGTCTTCATCGCGTGAATGAAACGGTTAATACCGACACCCCTCCGCTCCGGCTCCTTGCTGCGCATCTCCGACATCCACGCGGCCCCACTCTTCAGCGGCTCCTGCATCTCGTTCCATACCTGCTTGTCCGATAACTTCGCGAACTTGGAAGGCCCGTATACGTTGAGCAACTGCGACGGCAACGTCTCGAATACCTTCAGCCACTCCCGCTTCTTCTGGTCCTTCGCCTTCTCCGCAGAGGCCGGGGCGCCCGGCTGCGCCGCTGGCGCAGCCAACGTCGCGAAGTCAGTGGCCATACCACTGTCGAGGCTCATTGCGACCGATTGAGACGAAACCGCAGGGAATATACTTCCGAGTGGGAAGACTGGTACTGCCGCGCCAGCTGTGGGATTATATGGCTGCAATAGGAGACGCATGATACACATGAGACACAGTCGCAAAACAGTTGGTCACATTTTTGGGGCAAATTTGAGCAACACGCATTTGTTACATATGATCCATATGATACTTGATACGTATGATAGACATGAGACAGAGTCACTCAGATGGTCACATGTTTAGGCCAGTTTGGAGACGCAACATGTCGGTATATATGATACATACCAGCCTTGCTCTTTGTCGGAGATACACGCGTAGGGAGCCAACGTGTGCACAACAAAGGCGGTCACATTTTTTGGAACAGGTCAATGAAAATACTCTTTCTATGCATGCATGTATGTCTGTATGTATTTCTGTATGTGTGTATCTATGTAAAAATGTATGTATGTCACACATACGACGGTATGTAACTCTCAGTGCATGTCTCGACGTACGCATGTGTATGTGTATGTGACTGTGTAGGTATACGTCTATGTGTAGAGGCATGGCTATGCGCGTCGAACTAGTATGCTTACATGTGTGTATGTATGTATATGTGTATGCCATTGCTGCTGTATGCTCTTCTTTCATACTGTTCTGGTCGACCACTGTGTCAGACAATATGCAACTATACAAATGAACACCGCCCTCAGGGTTCAGCCAGCAACGCTTCCAACCTGACTTTGGATACTCGTCTGGTGATCCACCTTCCCTGCTTTTTCATTCTTTCATACTCGGAGCCGCCGCGAGCGTGCACTGCGGATACCAGCTCCTCGCAACTCCTCTTCCGCGCCCCCGTGCCTGCAGGCTTCTGCATACCGCGCTTCACCGGCACCGCGAGCTTCTTCTTAGTATGCGACTTCGCGTGCTTGACACCCAGACCCTTCGCGGCCTTGACCAAGCCGCGATGCTGCTGTGTGTGCTGGACCTTCTGAGTCACAACGCTCAGACAACTCGCCAGCACACGGAACTCTGGAATGCCGTCCAATTCAACCTTGGGACACAAACGGCGGCGACCCATCTGAAACGCCACCTCCAAAGGTCCGCCAGCGCGTTCGGAGGGTAACTTCCGCAGCACAGCGAGTGATGCACCCACGCAGCTGCGGATCCCCTCCAAAACCTGAATTGTGTGAGAACGCGTGGATACACTGTATGCTAGCCCATTTCGGACACGCGAAACGTTTGCCCGCACAGACTTGCTCTTGTCATACAGCTCAATGAGGTACCAAAGACCATGCAGCGAATACCTGTTGATAGCCTGCCGCGTCTCGCAGAACAATGCATACATGGTCGCGGCACTCACTTGAGACGTGGTGTTTAGAGCCTTCCTCATACGACCCAATGCTGCGGTCATACTGTCGCAGGACACCACGCCAAAATACGCGAGCTCCGCCGCAGCATCGCGTCCATACTTCCGACACTGCCGCTTCAGAAACCACTGATGCAGCTCCTCGGTATACTCCGTTGGCGTGCAGCCCATGCAGAACTCAAGCATGTGCATAAAACACCGCATACAGTCCATGCTGTTATACTTACCTGCCATCTTCACCTGGTTCTTCTGAACAGCCACGGCCACATAGTCCGGAATACTGTCCCCGATGGCCATGATGTCAGCGCTCGCGACCGAGACGCCCTCCACACGGGGACGCTGAAGCCCCGATACTACGCGCGCCCACTTCTCCGCAAATGCAACAAGGCGCCGTCGTATACGAGCCCTGCGAAGAGTGCGAATGAAGTTCAAACCAGAATACGCAATGTGCAAACCTTCCCGATGGGCCAAATACGAGCACCCCCTCTCTTTGCATACTGCCTCGCAGTGCCGCACGAGTCCACAACAAAATGAATCGAAGTTCTCGACGAATACACTCCACTGGTCCAAAAGGTAGTCACATACGACAGGTACTCCTGCCTGACCTCTGGTGAAACGCAGCAATACAAAGGAGAGCAAGAAAAGATACCCTGCGGAGTCCATGCCAAGGCAATACGTTGCCAAGAATAACCCCCTCTTGAGCCAAAGTGCCTATGAACAACACACACAGACATCGTCGTCGTTGTTGTTGTTGTTTCCTGATGGTGATGGTGATGGTGGTGATGGTGATGATGGCGATGATGATGGTGATGGTGGTGTTGGCGATGGTGGATGTTTCCTGATGGTGGTGATGGTGATGGTGATGGTGATGGTGGCGTTGGTGATGGTGATGATGAGGGGGAGGAGGAGGAGGAGGAGGAGGAGGAGGATGAGGAGAAGGCTGAGGAGGAGGATGAGGAGGAGGATAAGGGCGATCAGAAGAGCCAGAGGCCTCTTGAATGCCTCTCGGAGTCTACTCGGATGTATCTTGGGAGCTTTTTAGAAGCCTCTTGGGGCGTCTTGGGGGCCTCCTCGCGTGACCCGGGGGCCTCTTGGAGCATCCTGGGTGCCTCGGAGAGCCCCTTGGGGCTTCTTGGGGGTCTCTTGGGCGCCTCTTGGGCGCCTCCTGGGCGCCTCTTGGGCGCCTCTTGAGGCCCTCTTGGGGCGCTCTTGGGAGCCTTGGGGGCGCTCTTGGGGCCATCTTGGAGGACGTGCTTTTTTTTGTTCTATGAAGGCATACACTTGGACTCCAGCTCATAAGCGCGAGCGGACCGGGGACGCTGTGTTCATACCCCACTTAACCAATTCGGTGTAGAACTGACGCAGAATGGCAATGCTGCCCGAAGAAAAATGGCCAATACGATCCGCAAGCTCCACTCCATTCAGCAGCTCTGCCCCGGCCCTGGCATCGAGCCCCGGATACGCGCTTCGCTGTGCCAGAATGTGTCCGCAGACTATACCGCATAGACGATCATACTCGCGACACGCCCCTGAGTCGAAGTGCTTGGCGTACTGCCACACCTCACTGGACCCCCCATACAGGAAGCAATGCTGAGGGCAATACGCGAAAGCCTGGGTGAGAAATGACCCCACGGCGCCGAGCAGCCCAGGCTCATACGCCCGCATGTCGGCCCGAGGTGGGTAGAGATCATTCCCCAGGGATATCCATACCACGGATCGCGGCGCCTCACAGCGCGCCGTGATGCATTGAAGTACGTACTGATACGTCCGGGATGGATCCCAATCATTGCAGAACGCGAGGCCGCCGCGAGCCACCAAAATACAGCGCCGGCCCGTCCTCTCATACACCGCTTGGAGCACATCCTGCATATGCACCGACCAGTGCTCGGCGCCGCGTACAAAAGCCCCCGAATCGACAACAATGATACCAGGGGGGCGCTGCTTCGCTCCAGGCGGTACCTCACCCAGGTCATTGCGCCATAGCAGAGCCTGAGCAGCGCCCCATGCATACAGAGCACAAGGAGAGGTAACCATCGCTCGTTACTAGGAGAAAACTGCAATACGAGGAGGTTCGGAATCAGGGAAATACGGAGGTCTCTGGCCGGAGGTTCGGACTCAGCGATATACGCCTTGGGCCCAAATGGCTACGGCATACACAAGAAGGATGCTGTGAGAAAGTGCCAAAGTCGATACAAACAGAACAATCGTGCTTGCGTTCTATACTGCCCTCTCCCAGAAACGCACCCAACGAGTGATCACGCATGGCTACGGCATACACAAGAAAGATGCGGTGAGAAAGTGCCAACGACCATGCAAACATAACAGTCATGCATGCGTTCTATACTGCCCTCTCCCAGAACCGCACCCAACGAGTGAGCACAACAGTTGGTCACATTTTTGGGGCAAATTTCAGACGCATGCAATTGTTATATATGATGCATATTGCACATGATACACATGATAGACATGAGACAAAGACACGCAACAGTTGGTCACATTTTTGGGGCAAATTTCAGACACATGCATTTGTTACATATAATACATATTGCACATGATACACATGATAGACATGAGACAAAGACACACAACAGCTGGTCACATTTCCGGGGCAAATTTCAGACACATGCATTTATTATATATGATTCATATTGCACATGATATATATGATAGACATGAGACAAAGACACACAACAGTTGGTCACATTTTTGGGGGCAAATTTCAGACACATGCATTTGTTATATATGATTCATATTGCACATGATATATATGATAGACATGAGACTAAGACACACAACAGTTGGTCACATTTTTGGGGGCAAATTTCAGACACATGCATTTGTTATATATGATGCATATTGCACATGATACATATGATAGACATGAGACTAAGACACACAACAGTTGGTCACATTTTTGGGGCAAATTTCAGATACATGCATTTGTTATATATGGTCTATATTGCACATGATACAGATGATAGACATGAGAAAAAGACACACAACAGTTGGTCACATGTTTGGGGCAAATTTCAGACACATGTATTTGTTGTATATGATACATATTGCACATGATACATATGATAGACATGAGACAAAGACACACAACAGTTGGTCACATTTCTGGTGCAACTTTCAGACACATGCATTTGTTACATATAATACATATTGCACATGATACATATGATAGACATGAGACAAAGACACGCAACAGTTGGTCACATTTTTGGGGCAAATTTCATACACATGCATTTGTTATATATGATACATATTGCACATGATACACGCGATAGACATGAGACGAAGACACACAACAGTTGGTCACATTTTTGGGCCAAATTTCAGACACATGCATTTGTTATACATGATGCATATTGCACATGATACATATGATTGACATGAGACAAAGTCGCACAAAGATGCTACAGACAAACGCAACGCATGCACATGATGAATGACACGTATGATGCACCTGATACCTGTGATACACGTGGTACATATGGAGCACATGGTGTAGTTGTTGCCGAACACATGATACTCGATGCACGTGATGCAGCCGGGCCATGATACGTACAATAGATATGGTACTAGGCCGACATGGTACACACATGCGCGTGAGTACGTTTTTTTCAACGTCCGGCACCATACGTCATAGATCATTCCGGCGTTGCCGTGCCGCCGTATACGAGCAGCGCACCGTTCTCGCCCCACTCTTCCTCCCTCACTGGAAGCTCTTCATACACTGGCGCATCGGCAGCCTCCGCGCTGGCACCTGCAGCAAACTCTGCCAGGATACGTTGGCACTCGGTCTTGGATACATCTGCCGTATCCTCTGTGCTCACGAGGAAGTCCAAGAGATTGTTGCCCATATCCATGGACAGAACAGGGTCCGCGTCATACTCCCCTTGATCTGCACAGGCATACTCCAGGCCTTTCCCCTCGTCGTCAGATGACGATACCGAGTCATAGCCACGCTCCAGAATCTCGCCGGCCTTCTCAGGCCCAGCCGGGAGGAAGTCACTGCGGCGGAGCTTGCCGAATACATAGCAGCCCTCGCGGGACTTAAAGCGACTGCAGGCAACGTAGCCATACCCTCTCGTAGCCACTCTCTTCTTCTGCTCGAAGTAAATACAGCCGTGAAAGAGATCCGCACCCTGCGCTCGACGCACCGTGGTCGCATACCCGCAGCAGCAGGGCAGGAAGATCTCCCCATTCTCCTCGATGGGGTGCACCAATGCCATGTTGCCCGTGCCCACCAGCCTGGCTGTAAACACAGAGTTTCCACGAAGCGACTCGCATGCCGTGGCCAACGCCCCATTGACAAAGCCTCGCTGTTCGTCAAAGTTCCGACTGAGGCGAATCACGATACCAGGTCTGGCCAAAATGCGTAAGTTGGACTTCGTGGTGGGATCGGAATACCCACCCTTTTGCAGATCGGCCTCACTAATGCCGAGTAATGCCAGAGCCGCTCTGCATACCTCTGCCGAGCCTGCGCTCGTACACGTCAGCCAAGAAAACGGATGGCCTTTCTCCGCCGCCAACGCCATACCGCGCTCAACACAAGCCTCCAAGGACTCATGCTGCCAGTGCCGGTCGCTAAAATACTCTGTCAAACACGCTCGATCTGGCTGAGCCTCGCGTATACGGTTCAGGAAAACCAGGTGCTGCTGGTCTGCGGTGCGATACACTGTCTTCAAGTCAACCTTGTCCATTTGGTTGCAGAAGTGCTCGCATTGCCCCCCGCTCAATACTGGCTGCAACTGCTTAAAGTCGGCCACGATACCAGTGAAGGGTTTATGCGGCTGCTCCCGCACCGCGGCGAAAAAACGCATCCATTCCTGGTCTTCATACTGGCTGCCTTCATCGCAAATAATCAAATCAATACCTCTCAAAGCCGAGGGTGGGGCCCAGCGGACCTTCCCGTCCTTCCCGGCCCTCGTATACTTCAGGACTCCTTGTATGGTGTCCACTCGGATGTTCTCAATACCAGGTCTGTCTGGCAGCTTGGACTTGTACTGGTGCACGAGATACCCGGTGGGGCACACGATCAAGACCTTAACAGACTCACATGCCCAAATGGCCAGCTCCAGCAATACTGCCGTCTTCCCACTGCCTGGTGGTCCACTGATATACAAGAAACGATTACTGTTCTGCTTCTCCTCCTCGTCCTCCAGCGATACACCCTTCTTGACCCGTTCGATGGCGTCAGCCTGCTCTGGACTCCACGTGCGCTGCTGATACTTCGGCCTGTTCAAGATATCCCACACCTGCCGGAGGCACTCGTACTCTGGCTCGTTATCGCATTGCGCAACACGCATATACAGCAGAAAATTCGCGCGTTGCTTCTGCTCGAAGCAGCCGACACGCTCATCGCGCATACCGCGAAATTGCAGATCGCGTCGGGCCAGCGAGAGCAGGTACTCGAATGCTGCCCTATCATTGGCAAATACAGACCCTCCGGCAGTATACTCCGAGCCGAATGATAGTATCTGGCCGTCCTCACCCACTCGCATCGGCAGCGCATGATTATGGAATTTCAGATCACACGACGTCTCCACGATACCAGCAGTGTCGGACCACTTCCAGGACATGAGGTACTCGATCATGCCCACGAAGTTCTTCATACTGTCCAGGTGTTTGAACGTCCGAGGGAGTAATTGTGCAGCGTATACATGTGGCAGCACAGTCAGTGAATGCTGGCCCCAATAACCGTCCGTCAGCTCGTACCAGTACCTGCAGGCGACCACTTGCGTGGATGCATACCTTTGCTGATGTCTGCCGCCACGGAACTGTGCGCAGTGGTTCGAGGTGTCATACTCCCTGCCACGGTGCCATACCAAGAAACTCTCCGATACGGGAGTCCCTGCGACCAGCTGCTCCCTCTTCTCCTGAAGATAAAAGCCATACATCCTGGAGGAAAAGTTGCCTTGCCGCCCGCCATAATTCACCATGGCTGCAGGCTGCGGTGGATACAGCAAAACATGGGAGTAGGACCGCTCAAATTCCGACAATTGCGCCATACGGATCGCCACTTCCGGCAAGCACGGGCTGCTCTTGCTGAGCAAGCGATGCGCGGTCAGCCAGGAGCTGTTTGCATTCTTCTGCACATACTCGCGGAGCCCCACGTCGACGGCATCATGGTCCTTCGCCACATACCCGGAGATGTAGTTCAGACGGCCGTTGCCTATCGGAACATCTATCTCGGCGCAGAATACCAGCGAGAGGAACTTGACGAATGCCGACACGACAGCCGTCCCAGTGCGCCCTTGGAGATACTGCAACAGCCCAAAGCATACAACCCACGCGCAGATGTGCCAGTGCGGGGTGCCACGGCCCTGGTACTCGGTCTTCATACACCACTCGTAAACGATGAAGTACCTGGACACTGTTCTTTATTTGGGCGCACTGTGGTGACATGATACATATGGCACACGATGCGTCTGATACACATGAGACAAACTCGCAGAAGAGTTGGTCACATTTTTGGGGCAGTTTTTGGAACACATCCAGTTGTTATATGTGATACATGGGGTACATGATACATATGACACACATGAGACAAACTCGCAAGATAATTCCTGGAATACTGCCATCTGGGCCCCCTGCAGGAATACAGCAGGAGTCATGTGTCCAAGCAGGTGACCCATAATTTCAAACACATGCATTTGGTATGTATGAATCATATTGCACATGATACATATGATAGACATGAGACAAAGACACACAACAGTTGGTCACATTTTTGGGGCAAATTTCATACACATGCGTTTGTTATAAATGTTACATATGGCACATGATACATATGGTAGACATGAGACAAAGACACACAACAGTTGGTCACATGTTTGGGGCAAATTCCATACACATGCATTTGTTATATATGATACATATTGCACATGATACATATGATAGACATGAGACAAAGACACACAACAGTTGGTCACATTTTTGAGCAAATTTCAGACACGTGCATATGGTATATATAATACATTTTGCACAGGATACATATGATAGACATGAGACAAAGACACACAACAGTTGGTCACATTTGTGGGGCAAATTTCAGACACATGCATTTGTTATATATGATGCATATTGCACATGATACATATGATAGACTTGAGACAAAGACACACAACAGTTGGTCACATTTTCGGGGCAAATTTCATACACATGCATTTGTTATACATGATGCATCTTGCACATGCTACATATGATAGACATGAGACAAAGACACACAACAGTTGGTCACATTGTTGGGGCAAATTTCAGACACATGCATTTGTTATACATGATACATATTGCACATGCTACATATGATAGACATGAGACAAAGACACACAACAGTTGGTCACATTGTTAGGGCAAATTTCAGACACATGCATTTGTTATATATGATACATATTGCAGAGGATACACATGATAGACATGAGACAAAAAAAAAAAAAAAACAGTTGGTCACATGTTTGGGGCAAATTTCAGACACATGCATTTGTTATATATGATGCATATTGCACATGATACATATGAAAGACATGAGACAAAGACACACAACAGTGGGTCACATTTTTGGGAGATGCTGCAACAGCCCAAAGCATACAACCCACGCGCAGATGTGCCAGTGCGGGGTGCCACGGCCCTGGTACTCGGTCTTCATACACCACTCGTAAACGATGAAGTACCTGGACACTGTTCTGTATTTGGGCACACTGTGGTGACATGATACATATGGCACATGATGCGTCTGATACACATGAGACAAACTCGCAGAAGAGTTGGTCACATTTTTGGGGCAGTTTTTGGAACACATCCAGTTGTTATATGTGATGCATGGGGCACATGATACATATGACACACATGAGACAAACTCGCAAAACAATTCCTGGAATTTTGTTATACAAGAAGACGAACCTGTGGCCCCAGCGGCTCGCCAAGAACAACCAGATACAGCGAACCAGAAAGTACATATGGAGTGACATCATATAGGCACCAGCAAAAATACAGCGAAGGTACGGCTCCATGAAATACGGCCTCGGGAACTTCCACTCCGCGGGCGCGATGGTGATAAACAAATTCGGAAACGCGCACAGCCATGCCTGTCCCCGGAGATTCCGGCAGCGTTGATACAGGGCCTCATAATTCTTCTCGTCGTAGCAGCGCACGAGCATGATACGCACCAGATCAGCGAGGGAGTCTTGCACAATCTCCCAATACCCCGTAGAGGCCTGCGAATCTCGAGTCATAACGTCCCCCGTGACGCCGAGGCTCTCGGCACGGACTTGTGCATTGAAATACTTATTCGCCAGATGCTTCTCGCGCAGGAAAAACGGCAGGTCCCGCTGCTCGCCATATACGCGGGCACTGGACAGCACCTTCCGAGTCCAAGACAGGCCGATGGATACCACACGATTCGTGCTATCCTGGGTCTGGGCATAAAAGTGCTCCATTATACCCGTATCAGTGAAGTCCGTAGTCGGATACAAGACGGGATACATGGCACACTCGATACCTTTCATGACAACAAAGAGGTCGTAGGAGGACAGATTTAAGGAGCTGCGGTTCTCGATGCGGATCCTGCGGGAGTCAAAAAGCTACTGTAATACCTGTTATGCGCCCCCAGAAAATGAATAGTTGTTGATTGTGTTGTTGTGGTTTTTGTTGCTGACTTGTTTTTTTTTGTTTTTGTATGTTTGTTTTCTTTGGGGAGGGGTGGGTTGGGGGCGACCGCGGCGCCCCTGCTCGCGCGGATCCTCTGTTCCGTCAGAAAGCTGCGGTAATACGTTCTGTGCTCCCTCAAAAAATGAAATGCAGCCTTGCACCGATCGGTAGGCATACTCGCTTCGCAGACCAGGTCCTTCTTGAAGTACGCGCGCGAGAGGCCCGCCTTCTTCCAGTTGAACTGGTGCGCAGCGCCATACCTCTCTTGCCGCACGGAGGCCCTCAAGACGACGATGCTCAGAGCACGACATTCGTCGAGGGTCATCTCGTGCATGCAGGGTCCAGTGCTGTGGTCCAGCGAAAACTGCCGAAACGAATATCGAGGCCAGGTGATGCACTCCTTTGCCTCGTAGCCCGACTTCGTCGCCAAGGGGATCCTATACAGCTCCGACGTCTTTGCAACCTTGAGGGCCTGCCCATGGTTCTGCATACGGCGGTTGAACTTCTCGAGAGGACTCTCTTTACCAGAACAGCAAGGGCAGCTGGCAACCACAGGCGTGTACATGCCTGGCTTATACCACCATCTCGAAGATATACCAACTTGGCCACAGGCGTGCACCACCGGGTCCTGCGGTACTTGCCGACGATACGCCGCCAGCATGTCTGGTTGTTCCGACGTGCTACGATCCTGATATACACGGTTCGAGAAATACTCGTCATTGAAGAATAACGAACCGCAGGCCTCGCAAGCGGACCAACTCCCGTAGCACACCCAGAACGCAAAGTCTGTCAGATTATACAGCTTCTTGTAGGTGGCTTGGATACTGGTGAGTAATGACATGGACCAAGACTGTCGCTGAAATACCTCCTGGCACTTTAACATGGCATACGCAGCAATAAGACAAGCGTCCGCCGCCATTTTCGGGAATACTATGCAACGGTCAGCTGTCGCCACGCTGCAAGCTCTCGCATACCAGCCTTGCTCTTGGTCGGAGATACACGCGTGTGCAGTCCTCGGCAGCACCTGGCCCTGGAAGGTCCTCTCGTAGGCCTCCACCACAGGACCTGGCAGCGCATCCTTGTATACGAAGGCGCCGGGATACTCGAGTGCCAACTTGGCATGCCGTTCGTGGGCACCAAAAAATACCGATAGATTCTGCAAAGGCACCAACTCTTCCGCCACGCCCAAGCGCTGACATAAAGATACACGCACAGCCTCCAAACCAGGTCTAGCCCGGGCGCGACAGCCAACCGCCCAGGTGCGGCCGAGCTTGCTATCCAGAGAAACCAAGGAATACAAGAACTCCCACTCCTGTTGCTCTAGGTGCTCGCTGGTCCAGTATTCGCCACGTTGCTCGCGATAGCGACGATGCGCTACGAGCCGCCGCGTGGTCCTGCAATCCACGAGATACTGCGCCAATAACTGCTTTTTCACCTCCTCGGCCGAGACGCCCTTCTGCAGCTGCTCCAGGACATACTCCCCGCATACGTGGCTGTGTATCTCCTGAGCATTCTCCAGTATTGCCAGCTGCTGGGAGGGCGCCTTCAGCCACTTCTCCAGGGAGGACAAATTGGCAAATACCCCGGTCTCCGCGCGATACTTGTCCACCAGCGCTCGCCCCCTCAAGCCTTCTACGTGATGCCAGTACTGGAGGTCCCTGCGCGACAACGCGTAGACGGCGCAATTGCCATGTTTGGCACCGTCTCCGAGTCGATACTTGGCGAGCCACTCTCGCAAGACATGCGGACCCGCCTCATACCCCCAGGCCTTCAGACGAACCTGCACATTCCGGTAATCGAGGCCAAGGCCCAAGTCGGAGACCTGCTCTCGATACCGCTTGCCGCATGCCGCCTCTACAGCATCCCCCGTCAGCAGCTTTATGCAAACCACATCTGTGGAGGAAGAAGCTGCCGTGGCCTGCTGCTTCGATACGGGCTCCTCCCAGTCGACCGCGGCAGGCCGTTTGCCCACGCGGACAGATCCGGTGGCAGCTGGCCGTTTCAATACCCCGCCTGCGACCTGCGCCGCCGGGCGCTTCAATACACGCCTGGTGACGGCCTGGGCGGATGAAGCCGCCGCCTGCACTGAGGAGCTCACCGACGCATACACATCGCACCACTGTCTCAACACTCCTCGGGACACCAAGACAGCTTTCCGTCGCATACGCAACGCGGCACGCAACGCGCGGTACTTCAGCCCTGGATATACCGCGCGCATGTGGTCACCAAGTGCCGCGTCGAGCTTTTCAGCCGTGTCGCACTGCAAAGGTCCGGAGTCAGGGTGATACTTCACGTGCCATTGCCTCAAGACCATACCGCTGACAGCGACGGGAGGATCGCTCTCCGAGAGAAGCTGCGAGAAGACCTCCGCGGCGGCCTCGTCGGCGAAGCTCTCCCGATACTGATTGAGTCGAAGACGCTGGCCCATGCATTCCTCCACAGCTTGGGCAGTATTCAATGCTCCCTTGGCGCCCCACTCCGTGCTGAGCCACTTCTGGCATACCCTGGCGTCAGCAGATACAGATAAATGTCCCAGGGGCCACTGCTTCAAGACGGCCCCGTCAGTAGTCCCCTCGGGCATGTCTGTGCGAATACGTTCTCTATACCAGGTCCCCAGATGGCCAGCGTTCTGCACTTTGACAAGCGTCTCTTTGGAAGAATACTGCAGTAGCCACGCCGTTGCGACCCTATCTGGCACATATAGTGGTGGATCCAACTGTCGGAGCGCCCCGCATAATTTGAAAGCTGTATTATACTCGATGCCCAGGTGGCGGATGGCAGAGCCGTGCTGCTCCTCCAGCTCCTTGGCGCTAGAAATACTGACCTTGCCAGGCGCAACCCGATACTTGCCCCGCCAAGTCTTGCGCGCCTGGTGACTGGCCTGGATACCCTTTGCAACGAGCGCCTGATGCAAATGATACGGGCTGCCGCAGTCAGCCAAGGGAGGCCGCGACAGCTCTGGGCCATACTGGTCGTCAAGGGCTTTCGCCGACAAAGCCATGACCCATCCAAGAACACAGGCGATACCTTGATCCGAGATGGCTACGGATGTGACAGTGATCAGTGATTTTGTTCGATGACGTGGTGACGCACGGACTTGTTGTGGTAACATGCCGACGACGACGACGACGACGACGACGCGACGACGCGCGCATGTGTCCCGCATGGTATTTTTTGCAAGGGATTGTGGCCCCTGGCAGGCGCGCGAACGCCGTTGAAAGAGCGTGCGAAAGTAGCTCGCGCGAGCTCATGTAACATAAATGTTGAAAAACCATTTGTTTTTAAGGATTCGGACAGCGCGCGCGGGTAGAAATTTGGAAAATCCGTGCACGTGTTTTTCGAGGACCTACGGTGCGATTCGTGCGATTTTATGATACGCGGTGCTGAAATTCTTAAGAAACCCAATGGTGTTTGAAGATTTCGGCGTGCGCGCGCGAAGAAAAAACGAATGTGTCCCATATGGTATTATTTGACAGGGATGATGGCCCTGGCATGCGCGCAACCGTTGTTGCAGAAGTTCGAAGCACGTGAAAAAGTTGCTCGCAAGAGCCCGTTTGACAGAAATGTTGAAAAAGTATTGGGTTTCCTAAGAAATCCGCAAGAGCGCGCGGGATGAATTTTTGAAACTTTTTTTTTTTTTGAAAAACCATTGGGTTTTTCATGTTTTTATGTTAAAATCGCTACGAAAACTAAGGTTTTGGAAGGATTTCATCTTGCGCGCGCGAGTGTGCACTTCGTGTTATTTTTTTGCAAAGGATTCTTGAAGTCTGGTTATGTTAGAACAAGACATGTCATTTTATATTGTTTTTTGACAGGGAAAGCGGGCGTCAACAAAACAACCGGATCCGGACTCCCCCGTTTTGCCTGAGTCTTCCTCACGAAAATAATGAAAATGTGGCTGCGGCCTAGGCGCGGCGAGGGGGGCGTGCACCAGGGGGCCCAACAATAATTATTCTTTAGAAGTAATAATATTCAACAACAACAACACCAACAACAACAACAACACCAACAACAACAACAATCATGTTAAGACTGTTCGCCCTTATCTGCTCGAGTGTCCAATAACGCGAATTTCCCAAACCCTCGATACCCGCCCTTTTCGTCTTCGATCGAACCCCTTTTGGGGGGTATACCTTTCTTCCCTGCAGGCCGGGCCCCGGCAAGCGGCGGGGCGGCCGCGGACCGTCGGCCTGGCCAGCGGCAGCGCTGATAGGCGGGGCGGCCGCGGACCGTCGACCCGACCCCAAGAGGGACGGACAGGGGACGGACCACGACGACGACGACGACGACGACGACGACGACGACGACGACGACGACGTCGACGGCAACGACGGCGATGGCGACGACGAGCGAAAGCGAGAGCGAGAGAAAACGACAGCAGAGCCACGAAGGACACGAAGTAGGCCACGAAGGGCGACAGCGGGGACACGAAGGGAATGCGTATGGGGCCACGAAGAGCGCGAACGAGCGGGGGCCACGAAGGGCAGATCATGCGGGGCCACAAAAGGCAACGATGGGGCCACTGAGGGTAGCACCTGGGCCACGTAGGACAATGATGGGGGTCACAAGCGGCGACAGCGGGGCCACGAAGCGCATGCACATGGGGCCACAACGGGCGCGAACGAGCGGGGGCCACCAAGGGCATACGTATGTTGGGCCGCGGAGGGTACGGACAGACCCACTGAGGGTAGCAACGGGGACACCAAGGGCAGCGAGGGGGCCACGAAGGGCGACAGCGGGGCCACGAAGGGTATGCATATGGGGCCACCACGGGCGCGAACGAGCGGGGGCCACCAAGGGCATACATATATGGGACCACGAAACAAAGCGAGGGGGCCACGAAGGGCTGCAACGGGGCCACGAAGGGCAGCGAGGGGGCCACGAAGGGCTGCATATGGGGCCACGAAGGGCTGCAACGGGGCCATGAAAGGGCAGCGAGGGGGCCACGAAGGGCTGCAACGGGGCCACGAAGGGCAGCGAGGGGGCCACGAAGGGCTGCAACGGGGCCACGAAACAAAGCGAGGGGGCCACGAAGGGCTGCAACGGGGCCACGAAACAAAGCGAGGGGGCCACGAAGGACTGCAACGGGGCCACGAAGGGCAGCGAAATCCCGATTAATAGGTAATCTGTGAAGGAGTCCTAAGCGTGAGCGCGACTCCTGGGTGCCTTGGTGTCGGGAGCGCGGCGCTGCAGTAAATTGCAAGAAATTCCAACGCAAGGGCGCTATTCTTAAGTAAATTGCAAGCAAGTCTCCAGCGAGAGTGCGACTCCAAAGCGCAGGAGGAGCGATTCCTGAATAAATCGTAAGGAAGTCCCAAGCGAGAGCGCGATTCTTGAATCAAATGCGAGGAAGTCTCGGGCGGGAGCGGGGGCCCTGGATAAATTGTGAGGAAGTCTCAGGCGGGAGCCGTTGTTGTTGTAACCCGGGGGCCAAGGGGCCAGTTTGAGCAGGAAGACTTTCCTTGACAAAAAACAAAGTGCGAGCCCCGAGGGGGGGCATTTCAATTGAACAACAATCAATGTGCACCGGTGTGGGGGGATCAACAATATTATTCTTTAAGAATGAGAGCTCAACAACAACAGCAACAACAACAACAACACCAACAACAACAACAGCAACAACAACAACAACAACAACAATTACTAGCACGTGGGGACACTCCGTTCTCACCAGTGCCAGGGTTTTCATAGGAGGCGGGCAATGCCCCCACTTTGTGGGGGGGCCGGTTCAAGCTCTACCACATTTCCAAACGACTCTTCGCCACCACCCACACCCAGCTTCCCGCCCTATGACGTTCGGACACCTCACTTCGTGGCCTGCGGACGACCTTGGCTACTACACTGGCGCATGGGTACAATGACTTGTTGTGGTAACATTTTCTGTAAGCTAGCTTAGTATACGACTTTTCCCCCTGCAATTGAAGATTTCGGCGTGCGCGCGCGAAGAAAAAACGAATGTGTCCCATATGGTATTATTTGACAGGGATGATGGCCCTGGCAGGCGCGCAACCGTTGTTGCAGAAGTTCGAAGCACGTGAAAAAGTTGCTCGCAAGAGCCCGTTTGACAGAAATGTTGAAAAAGTATTGGGTTTCCTAAGAAATCCGCAAGAGCGCGCGGGATGAATGTTTGAAACTTTTTTTTTGAAAAACCATTGGGTTTTTCATGTTTTTATGTTAAAATCGCTACGAAAACTAAGGTTTTGGAAGGATTTCATCTTGCGCGCGCGAGTGTGCACTTCGTGTCTTTTTTTGCAAAGGATTCTTGAAGTTTGGTTATGTTAGAACAAGACATGTCATTTTATATTGTTTTTTGACAGGGAAAGCGGGCGTCAACAAAACAACCGGATCCGGACTCCCCCGTTTTGCCTGAGACTTCCTCACGAAAATGATGAAAATGTGGCTGCGGCCTAGGCGCGGCGAGGGGGGCGTGCACCAGGGGGCCCAACAATAATTATTCTTTAGAAGTAATAATATTCAACAACAACAACAACAACAACAACAACAACAACAACAACAACAACAACAACAACAACAACAATCATTTTACCCGAACGCTCAGTGTTCTCACCAGTGCCAGGGTTTTCATGCGACGCGAGACAATACCCCCACTTCGTGGGGGGGCAGTTCAAGCTCTACCAAATATCCAAACGACTCTTCGCGACCACCCAAACCCAGCTTCCCGCCCTATGACGTTGGGACACTTCACTTCGTGGCGTGCGGACGACCGTGGCTACTACACTGGCGTGGGGTACACACCCACAGAACTTGGTCACTTATTCGGGGCGCGCGTGTGCCCAGCATCCTGCAATTGTGACATACAATACATGACACAGACAGACAGAGAGAGAGACAGAGAGCAGACAGAGAGAGAGACAGAGAGAGCGGAGTTGGTCACATTTTTGGGGCAAGTTCCTGAGATCGTCGTGTTTTTTGTTGGTCTTGCGCGCGCGAATGTCCACTTTACTTTTTTTTGCAAGGGATGTTGAAATTTGATTATGTAAGAACAAGAAAAAGTAGCTCGCGCGAGCTTATGTAACATAAATGTTGAAAAACCATTGGTTTTGTGGGAGTCGGACAGCGCGCGCGGGATGAAATTTGGACATTTTTTTTTGAAAAACCATTGGCTTTTTGATGTTTTTATGTTGAAATCGTTACGAAACCTAAGGTTCTGGAAGGATTTCGTCTTGCGCGCGCGAATGTCCACTTTACCTTATTTTTTGCAAGGGATTATTGAAATTTGATTATGTTAGAACAAGAAAAAGTAGCTCGCGCGAGCTCATGTAACATAAATGTTGAAAAACCATTGGTTTTGTAGGATTCGGACAGCGCGCGCGGAAGGACATTTTGACAATTTTTTCTTAAAAAACCATTGGGTTTTTGATGTTTTTATGTTAAAATCGTTACGAAACCTAAGGTTTTGGAAGGATTTCGTCTTGCGCGCACGAATGTCCACTTTACCTTATTTTTTGTAAGGGATTCTTGCAATTTGATCAAGTAAGAACAAGAATTTTCATTTTATAGTGTTTTTTGCAAGGGAAAACGGAGTACAACAAAAAACCTGATCCGGTGACAATCCACTTTTCTGAAGCTTTCGCGAAAAAATGATGAAAATGTAGCTGCGGCCTAGGCGCGGCGCAGAGGTCGCGCACCAGGGGTCCCAACAATAATTATTCTTTAGAAGTAATAATGTTCAACAACAACAACCTTCTCGGTCGCACGCAGACGGGGCGAAAACCACTCGAGCGCTCCAAGTCGGGCAGGAGGGAAGGCTGCCGTGGATCAACCCTCGAAAAGCGAAAGAGGGGAAGGCGCCAGGCCCCTCACGGGGCAGTGGCGGGGGGCGACGGGGCAACACACACACACACACACACTCGTCGGCGGTCGCGGCCTCGCGCGCAGCGACGAGGCGGAGACAGCTAGTACGAAAGTAAGGCGCCCACGGATCCTGACGGGACAAGATTCCACCAGCACTCTGGGCGTCCAGAGGTCTAGAAAGCACTCCCTAAACGAATCTCCCCGGTTCCCAGCATCATCCCCCCGAGATTCCAAATCTAGAATCCAAACTCTGTCAGGCCCTCCTTTGTCGCACCGAAGGTTGCAGAACAAATCATTGGTAAAACAACTATTTCAACGCACACGGCTTCTGAACCAGATGGGCCTCTAAGGCGTCCCCCAGACCAGGGCACATATTCGTGCACCACCTCCCCTCCTGTCCCCTAGAGGACCTCAAGATGGCCCAAGAGGCACCCGAGAGGTGCCCAAAAGGCTCCCAAGACGTGCCCGAGAGGCCTCTAACATCTGCCCAAAAGTCTCGCAAAAGCCAAACAGAAAACTCCCAGGAAGCCCCCAACAAGACCCCGGACCGCTCCCCAGAAGCCCCGGAGAGGGCGCCGTACTAACAAGGCAGACTCTAGAACAAGTGTGCCTGCCATCGCGGCGTAACTATAACAATGCAGGCACGGATCGGCAACGACTAACGGGCAGATAATTCACCCAACCGCTCGACGGTAGAGTTGGGCCCATCAGCTACAACGAACATATCAGCGCGAGCGGAAGATGGAGCAGGCGCCAATCACAATCAGCTACGATACGAGAAAGCAGACGCTTTGAATGGGAGACGGCAGACAATAGCAGCAGGTGCTGCTGGTACCACATGCGAACGTAGAGCCAAACATCATCAGCTACACTGCTGGGAACAGCTCGTGCGGGGAAGTGGGCAGTGGGAGCAGGGACTGTCGGTGCAAGAAGGCAGGCAATGGCAGTGCGTCGGTGCCCACATGAAGAGAGGCGAAGCCTGAGCAGAACCTCGCAACACCCCATAGGCAATGATGCCATGATCGGCTGCTGCGAGACGGAAAGCAGTGGTAGGAACTGCTGGCAAACTGGGAAGGCGGGCAGAGGCAGCAAGTACTGCCGGAGCCCTCAGGCGACGAACGAGCGAAAGATCCGATACTATACAATGCCTGGAGTAGTTCATGCGAGGATGCAGGCAGTGGCAGCAAGTACTGCCGTTCGAGAGGGCAAGCGGTGGCAGCAAATTCGAATGCTGCCACAAGGGTGCTCGTGGGAGAGGGTCATCAGCTACAGTGCTGAGATCAGCGTATGCGAGAATGCAGGCAGCAGCAGCAGCAGGCGCTGTTGCTGCCAGAAAAGCGAATGTGGGAGCGTCATTTCAGCCACAATGCAGTGATCAGCCCGTGCAAGGACAACCCAACAATAACTCCAAGACAATCCAAGAGGCCCTCTGGAGAGACACGACAAGGCACTAAGATGGCCACGAACAACCCCAAAGACCCGTACAGGCCCCTACCCATACAGGCCCCCTACCCGAAAAGGGCTCGAACAAGACCCCAACAAGACGCCAGAAGCACACTAGATGAATAGTAAGGCCCCAGTGGCATCCCGAGGACACATAAAAAACTGAATGGGTAGAAGGGGGAGGGTAAGGATAATGGAGGAAGACAGAAGGAGACAAGCAGTAGGTAGAAGCGGAGACGATGGAAGAGAAGACGAACAGGAAAAAGGAAAGGCACAGCATGAGGAAGAGGAGGAGGATGAGGAGGAGGAACAAGGCGGGCAGCCAAAAAGGACGACTAGGAGGAACAAGGAGGAGGAGCAGGAAAAGGAGGAACGAGGATAATGAAGAACAAATAGGAGGAAGAGGAGGAGAAGGAGGAAGTAGAAGGATGAGCAGGGGGGCTTCTTGGAGAGATAAGAATTCAGGCAGAGAGGAAGGGAAGGGAGACGGGAAAGGCGAGGGGAATATGGAGAAGGGAGATAAAGGAGCTTGCGGATAGCCGATCTGCACGTGCAACCCGCGAGCCGAGAGAAATGCAAACTTCGTACGGTGACTTCCTCATAGAAAGACTCGTGAGCATCCTGGACCCCCGTTCCCGCTGCAATTCTGCTGCCCGGCTTTCGAATCCCGAAGAGCACCGCCCCCTGGTCGTGGTCTTCTGCTCGAGTGTACGCCGCTTTGCCCACGTGCAAAACTCGGAGGACCCAGGTACATGGAGCGAAGCTTTTTTTTGGACTCAACGCCCTCACTGCCTGATGTGCAACCAGCTGCGAGGCAGACGACACAGCTCGCTTCAGCAGGGCGGCCTGCTGTGCAAATCTCCGCCCGATTAGGCAGAGAAAGACAAGGCACCTGCAGGTCCTGCAGGTGTAAAAGAAGCGCGGCCCACCCGCTCGCCACTGTGCACGTGAGCGGGCGGCCGTCGCAGCCGGCGTGCTGCCTCCGCCGCGAAGTGTCGGGGCCAGGAGCTCGAAGCAGCCTAGCCGCAGCAGCGACGCAGTCCGAGCCGCAGTCAGGGCGGGCAAAGCCCGCACCCGTGCACGGAGAAAGAGAGATGTCCACACACGAGCGTGCTTCGCGCCTTCCCCCGAAGCGGGGCGCCTGACGCGCGCGCCGAACGAGGCGAGCGCACGCGCGGGCCGAACGCACGCAGCGCACCTATGCCGAGGCAAAACAAGCGGAGGACAAAATGACACAAGAAATAAGAATCGACCACCCACACAAGGGCGACGAGACCTACAATCCCTGGTGCAGAGAGCGCCAGGACGACCACAGGCCTCGCCCCAGATGTGGGGTATGCAAAACGAAGCCTCCTGCCCAGGAGACAACGCGATGGCCTGGGGCCAATGAAACATGCTGAAACAGAGAGGCAGAAAAATCGACCGCCCACACAAGGACGACGAGGCCAGCCGCCCCAGGTGCAGAGAGCGCCAGGACGACGGCGAGCCTCGCCCCAAATGTGGGGCATGCACATTAAACAAATCGCGCTTACATGCTCTGATGCACTGGGCAAGTGCTAGGACGCGGGGGGTGGCCGTCTCTCCCCTCCCAGCCTGAACTTAACTGCCACGGGCAAGACCATTAAGCTACATAACGGGCCACATAGCATCAACAACAAACCTTGGAACTTGCTCATAGGCGACGCCAGGGCGACGGCCAGGAAACCCCAGGTGTACCTAGCCCTAAGGGCGGACGCCTGGACGGCCCCTGGACTGCCTCAGGTGTGGGCCCAACTCGCACCCTGAGCCAGTGCCCCCATGGCAGGCCCTCCAGATACGGCCAAAGACCAACTGGGCAGAGCGATCAAGGACCCGCCGCCTTCCGCTCCAACGAAAGGGACACAGACTAGCAGGGCGGCGAGCTAAGAGGGGAGGCCGCGGTCGGGTCGACATGGCCCCCGCCCTCGCCACTGAAGAGAGATTGCGCGGGTGCCTGCCAGAAGGGCAGTCGCATCGGGCCGTGCATCAGAAACTGCTATTGGAAAGAAGAGCAGGAGCTCGCCCGCCGAATGGAAAAGAGACAAGAGTGCGACGATTCAATCCGAGCTATCAGACTCTTCTTGGCGTCGGCGCGCAATGAAAGAGACTGCTGCAGTAAAGGGTGATCAGCTGGGCTTGCCCAAGCCGCCTTCCGACACCGTCGACCTGTGAGAACCCGGCTCAGAAGGGAACGTGAGCTCCTGTCCCCGCTGAGTGCTGGGGCCAACACCAGCAGAGCTGATGGGATTGGAACTCCTGTCATCATCGCCAGAAAAATCAGGGTTCGACGCCAGGAATGTGTTGAAACAACGCGCCAGCGTGGCATCGTCCACAGTCACACCTTTGCTAGAACGAGAATAGAAAGAGTGGGAGCCCTTGCACAAGGCTGCCCACCCTTGGCGTCCAGCCCCCGCGGGCTTCTTGCATGCCTCTCCTAGGCCTCGGACCTTTTCCCCCGAGGAGTAGCACTTACATTTAAGGCAGATGAATAGAATAGACTTGTCAGAACAGTCGAACGCCACCGTTCTGTGCCCTAGGGCATCCTGGCGAGCAGCGCGCAACTTGGAATCCTGGCGGCATCTTCCTGGGGGAGGACGAAACAAGCTCCTACACCCTCGGGGGCGCACGGAGCACCTCCAGACACCAGCCCAGCATTCCCAACGGCGCCCTACTCTGCAGGGCCTGCCAGGGCGCCCAGGGATGGGGGGGGGGGGGGGGGCAGTGGGACGTCGAGGGAGAGCTTGGGCCACAGAGGGGGCAAATTGGCCGCAAGGATGCAATAGCCACTGGCGGCTTCAATTAGCTTGTCCACTTTGCACCGGCAGCGCTGCTGCAGCGCATGCTTGGCACTCGCATCCGCGCCAGCGTTTCCCCTCCGAAGAAATATTTCTCTATCTGTGATGCCTTCTTCGTTGACATCCAGATGAGCTTTAACTTTAACTATATATTCAAAAAAAAAAACGGCCCTCGAAGTTATTGGCCGGCATAATCATGCCCGAGTAAGACCTCCTGCCAGAGCGACGCTCTGGCAACGGCAACTTACTGTGAGCAACTACATTAGCGCAGTCAAAATACATGATAGAGGGCAACGCAAGAAACTGTCCAGCGACATAACGCGCAGCATACTCAGAGGCCTGCGGAGTCTGCGGAAGGTGGGCCCATACAGGGCCCCTGGCCTCTCCAAGGCAAGTACCGCCCCCCGCATGCATACAAACCGCATAAGCTTCTCTGGAAAGTTATTTGATCGGGTGGCGCTGGCAGGACCCATCGATGAAGACATGACCCCATATTTCCCCGTTCTCAGACACCCTGGGGCCTTCTAAACTGGGGGGCTCCTTGCTACGCCACACGTAGAGCAAGGCATTCGTACCCTCCACAGCAGGACGCGGCAAAACATCGGCGGGGTGAGCGAAAGCTCCTCTCGTATAGAGTGCGTGAACGTGAGGGTCAGGTTCCGCCTGAGCCGTCCAAACATCAATCGCATCAGTGACGACTGAGGGCGGGACCAACTGGGCCCTCAACTCTTGCACCGCCGTCGCCGTGCATTGCCGGAGCCTGTAAAAAACAGAGTCGGGCGCGGCAGAGCAGAGTGGGCAAGCGGGCAAACTTGATAACCGCACTCGAGGGCCTTGTCCGCAGACCAAATAGCATCGCACGAACAGGCCCGAATCCAGCCCCTCTGGGCTGGGGTAAACTTCTTACTACTGCAGGCAGCTTTGGAGATGTCCAGGCACGCTCTACACTCCAGGTCACATGTTTCCCCAAGGTCGCGTTCGAGCCCCCGAAAGTACGCTTCCTTGCACAAAGTCTCCATAAGCTTAGGGGGGATCAAACCAAGCTGCAAACGATAACCACGGTCATCCGAAATAGTGACATAGTCCTCCATGATCCAGCCCAACCTAAGCAAGGTAAGACGGAGGGCAGAGACAGGGCCTTTGACAGTCGGCCATGTGATTCTAGGAAGGGAAAAGACACTCCTAAACCCATCTCGAAGCTCTCTGCGGGGGATGGACCAAGCGTGCTCGTGCGTTTGCGCCAACCACACCTCCTTGCCCCATCTCAACACAGGGGCACAAGCAGCTCGCCAGCACGGGTCATCCGACAGGATGCTGACAGCCGCGAGAGACCTGCTCTTGGCAAAGGGCCTGACGGTCGAAAAAGCTCGCCGCCTCATCGTCTGGAGGACCTGGCCGCTAACACCCAACATGTCCGCCCCATAGGCCCCTCCAGGGAGGGGGGCCGAAGCGAACGCCCTGGGGGCTTTGCGACCGAGGTTGCCTGCCTGACGCTTGATGCGCCTAGCCTTCCTGCAAGGAAGAGCCAACCTGCTCTTGAGCTTAGAACAGCGCCCCGAAGCTCTGACTGAAGCTCCAGCACAAAAGTCAACGCCGAGGTTGACCGTCGAGGCAGCGATCTCCCCTCCTTGTTGGCCTAGGGCATCCGACAAAGCTCTGGCAAGACCCTTGGACGAAGCAGCGGTGCAAACCTTGTGTAATGCGAGTTGACAGTTCATCTCTCCCTCATCAGTTATAGCATGATGGAGGGCCGAGGATACAGCAACAATGGAGGAGACAACATGATTGCGGGTGCCAGTGCAAGAAATGCCCGCGCCATCAATGTAAATGTCAAATTCCTGGGAGGGGTAAGAGGGGAACTTACCCAGGGAGGACATACTGTATATGCGAATGAGCGCAGTGGCCATGCTGCATCCCGCAATCACCCCTTTCTGAACAAAAAAAGGCCCATCGAGCAGACCGGCAAGAGAAACGAAACGTCCGCACCTGTACGCATAGAGCGAGAGACGGGTCAGCACTAAAGGAAACTGGTGCAGATGACAACGCTGCTCAAGAACATCCAGATCAATCGTTTCGTATTAGTTGAACATGTAATAAAACACGCTAGCACTCTCTTCACCCTTGGAGGTGCCCGTTTCAGCACGGAGCGCCCAACGCCACACCGCATCCGCACCTCCACGAAACGCCCCAGCAGCCCAGTACCGACGGGGGTGTTGCTGTTCCCAGTATAGGGCCTGGGGGCGCCGAAGTCGCCCCCATACCCTATACCAGGAGCAGAACACCCCTATCGGCCTGTAACCACCGTTGGGTTTCGAGAGCAAAGCGAGCAGCACGACAGAGATCTGGCGGGGAAGCTGGCCAACCGACTCCATCAGCTGAAATAGCATGCCAAGCGCTATCAATCCATCGTCACACAAGAAGTGGAAATGACGACAGTCGAAACCGTCGTGGGTGACCGCCGAAGTTCTCTTGTACTCCTTGCAGACTGACCTAAGCTGGGCAGGGCCAGCGCGGGGAAGCGCTTCAACTAACGCCCAGCAGGAGGGGTTGCCCAAACCTTCCTTCCGAAAACTGGCAAACTTGGAACTTCGCTGGCAAGGAGCGAGAGGGGGTCGGCAACGACCGATCCGTCTCGAGCAAGAGTCGTGGTAGGGGCCCAAGCGGAGGGGTCTCGGGCAACGGCGCGGGCCCTGCGAGCTCCTTGATCTATGCCCTCGGTAAGCCAAGCTCCCCAAGACGCCTGGGCGCGAGACCTGAACTCCCCATTGGCCCCCTCGAGGACCACGACCAGGGTGGCGAAAAGCTCTTCACCACAAATGATTTTGTCGAGAGAGGCCTGGCGGGAATCTCCTTTCAGCGTGAGCAAATATTCTCTGACGCGACAAAATGAAGAAACAGACTTGCCCGAATAGCTGGCAATGGAGGAAGGGGGGCTGACGAGCAAAGCACGCGAGCTGGCGGCCTGGTCTCCGCGACCTTGGTTGGCCCGCTGCAGCCCCAAGAGCGCTCTAAACTGAACCGCCAGCCACTGGGTGGCGAGATGCCCGGGATACCTAGGTTGCATGTCCCGCCCAACTAAGCTCCTCCATACTAACTGGGGGCCCCTACTCCTGCTTCCCATCTTGACCAGGTCGGCACCCAGCACATGGACCAACTCCTCCTCCGCCTTATCTGCCCGCGCTCCGTAGGCAGGGGAAAGATGGCCGAGGGCAGAAACAGCGCCGCCAGCGGCGACCGCATCGAGGGCAGCCCGAGCGCGCGAAATGACTTGGGCCCGGCGTGGCGGAGGCAGCGTCGGCCCTATGACTCGACCCCGCGGCAGCGGGGGGGGGGGGCGCCCTGAGGCTGAGAGCCTTGAGAACAGCGGGGGATCTGTGGAAAAAGAGGTCCACGGGCCGATGGGGACTGAGCTCTGTCTCCAGATCGACCCTGCACGACTCAACCGCTTTTTCCCAGCCCACCGCAGCAGACAAAATAATTCAGAGCCGAGGGGATCCTGAACCGAAATGCGCGTGGCCCTCAGGGTCGATGAGCAGGCCCTGGAGCTGGCCGATAAACTCACTGCTGACAAGCTCTCCAGGGGAGACATTGAAATCTCCACCAACGGTAAAGCTAGAGCAGCAGACGGAGGCACATGCCCCAACTCGACTTAACAACTCCATGGCTCGCTCGGACAGACCTTCAGCGACATGTAAGTAGACCGAAAACATGCGGCAACTGAAACTCCCAGGGACTTGAATGACCCCATGAGTAGCTCGCCCGGGAACAATAGCGTGACCAGAGGAGGGGGGGGGGGGGGGGAAGACCAAGCCAGCCCTAAGCTAAAATGGCGGTGCCTCCTGAGGTTCCCTTCTTTAGTGAGCACGGCAGGGGTCCACGGCGATTTCCAACCGTTGCGAGCACACCACGAGGAAGCAACATCGATGTCTTCCTGAGCGGCCAGTCTATGTTCCTGAACCAGCAGGATCGTTGAAGGCGCGCGAGGAAGCATTCTCTTCAGGGTGCCCCAACTGTTGCAGGTGAGGGCACGAACAGACAGGACTACAGAGCACAGCCCATCCGACTCCAGGGGCCCAGGAGGGGGAAGGGAGGAACTAGGAAGGGGAGTCTGGGAGATCCTGGGACCAGGCACCACCTCGATCGGGAACTGAGAGCCTGGGGCAGCCAACACAGGGTAAGCTGGACCAGGCCTCGCATAATTGGCAGGCTTAGATAGAGTCGCCTGCAGAGCGTCGAACCTTTGGCTACCACCTGACAAAATCCGACGAGACCTCCACAGCGCATGGCACACAGCAGCCTTCCGGCCTTTACAGCCACAGGTGCGAACGCCACTATGCGAGCGGAGGGAACGACGGAGGCGAGGCCGACAGGCCGAGAGAGTAATGTTAGACTTGGAAGAATCATGCGGCAACTGGGCCCCCCGCTGCCCCTCGGCGGCGGGGGGGGGGGGGGCTGTGACAGAAGACGCCCAGCACGGGCGCGGACATCTTCGCGGCCTGGTGACACAGCTGCAGCTGCGCTCTCACCAGGACCGTCTGACGATGAAGCTGAGGCAGCCGCTCCTGGGCCTGCTGAGGCACCTTCGGTACCCGCAGCTGGCGCACCTCCGACAGCGCCTGCAGCTGCGCCCTCGCCGTCTCCGTCCTGGCGCCGCCTCTTGGACGAGAGACGCTCCAGCATCTTCTTCTGATCGGCCTGGAAAGCCCAGGTCCTCTCCAGTGCATCTCCGAACAACTTGCGAAGTGCATCTTGCAACGACTGATTGAGCTCCTGGGCGCGGCGGTTGGCCTCCTCCAGATCCTTCCCTGCGATCTCGAAATCGTCCTGGGAGGCCAGCAGTGAGTCAATCGAGATAGGAATCTCTTCAGCCTTGCCCTGGATGGTGGCCGCAATATCAAGGCTCGCCGCTGGCGGAGGGGCCGACACAGGTGGCGGAGCCACCTCCTCGTGCAGCTGCTGCACGAGCCTGGGGTGAGCCTCCTCCGCCAGCTTGAGCTCCTCCGAGAGCGTCTTGATGCGGCCTCGCTGCAACGACAGTTCCTCCTCCATCTTCTCATAAACGTTGCACGCCTTGTCCGTCCTCTCCCGCAGCTGGCGCAGCTCGTGGAAAGCCTTGTTGACCTTGGCCTGCAACGGCACAGCGGGGGCTGAGGCAACGCGCTTCTTATGATCAAGTGCGAGCTGATGCCGACGCGCACCCGTTTTGTCTCCACATTTAGACAATAGATCCACCAACTTCTCCAACTCATGAATGGATGTGTCCGCGTGGTCCACATGGGGGGATGACCACACACTGCCATTGCCAGTACCTCCAGCAGCACCCGTTCCGCCGTAGTACTGGGCGAACTGAGGGCCTGCACGCAGGGGAAGGGCGGGCCAGTCGTGGTCGCCGCCCGCATACCAGTGGCCACCCCACGACGTGGTGTACTTGCCAGAGTCAAAGGAAGAGTGCCGGGCAACTTTGCAATGCTTGCAGAACCACCATGACACCTTGTTGCGCCTGCATCCACAGCTGCCGCAGGTCCACAACTTGCCATTGGCCGAACGAGAGGCCCAGGCAGAGCCTTCTTCGCCCCCAGCCGTGGTCCCTGAACGAGTCTAAGGAGCAACAGCACTGGGAGCAGGCGCCATGGCTGCAACAGCAAAGGAATCTTGATACCTTGCTTTAACCTCCGAGGAGGCTCTCAAGCCAGCACACTGATGGTAACAGCACAAGGTAAGACTGGCACAGAAAAGCCTGAGCCAGAAGGGCTTGAGCACATGGAACGAAGCGCCAATGCAGCCTCGGATACATGTGCGCATGTTGGCTGCCTCCTCCTGTGTCGAGATCCCGAACCTCGTCTACTCGATGGACGCCGGCTCTGTGGCCAGCAGATGCAAGCAAGGTAACTCTGGCTGTTTCCATGTCCCAACTCTGGGACTCATGTAGCAAACAATTGGAACGAAACGATGGCATAAGGGATAGCAGAAACAGGAAGGATGATGAAGTGGAGGATCCTGCTACGCACCCAAGTGGCCTCGAAGAGTGGCCACCCGAAAGGGGGGCGTGACACCAACTCCAAGATGGGATGCTGGGTAACTACACCCGGAGTGTACGCATTCGATTAACACTGGTTGTCAAATGCTGAATCGATTCACCATCTGATAACTTTGTCTGGACAACATCCCCGACGCGACCCTAAACTGACAATCGAATAGAACACGATGCTGAATGGTGATTCATCGTTTCTGAAACACATCGGCAACACATCGGGACACTCAAAGCGTCATCGCGAGATCAATTTAAAGTGGACAAGGAGCAGGCAAGCACGCAAGCAAGCAAGCAACGATTATGCGAAGCGCGCCGATTACGTCAGCCTCCTCTTTTCACACGAGTGTGCAGCCGTGCAGGCATATCTCACCATTCGATAAGCATGCAAATCGATCTCTCTGTGGAAATTGATACCTCCAAGTTCTAAGCTTGTCCCAGTCCCAGTTCGAGGCTGCCTAAGGCGCCCGCGTCGCCCACTTTGGCCTCGGCAACCTTCTCGAAGGCCGCGGCTAATCTCTGCGCCCTTGCGGGCTCAGCGGCATGATTTGATTCATTGCCACTCCAACATTGCATTACCTTGAAGGTTCAGATCAACATAATTACGCGTACACATTCGAAGGTCCGCGCAGACCTTCGGAACCATATGCATATGCAATTATTCGTTCCTCGAATTACACACTCCGCTCCCCAGATGATCCGTAATCACAGGAGGGCGCAATGCTTGTCTCGCACCCTGGAACAAATCCGCAGGGATCCGACTCAGCGGCGCAATCAAACGCTCAGGTCGACACTCTAGAAGGCCAGAAAAGGAGTGCAGAATGATTCGACCGCTGCATTTCAACACAGAAGTGGCTTGCACTGTGCGCCCCCCAAAAAAACAATGTTCCTTCTTATTTCAGTCTGGGGCCACAGAGGTCCCGGGCCGTTTCCCTGGGGCAGTTTTTCGTCCCAAATCCGTTGTTGACGGCCCTGGGGTCTCGAGAGAGGCCCCTCAGACAAGGGGTTGGGGGCGGACTGGCTCAGGGCTCTGGTGGGGGAAGAATCTACCCAGAATCGGCGATACATCGCCGATTGATCAGCGATAGGCCCCCGATGCGGAATCCAAGTGTTTCTGGGCGGGGTGGGTGATCGGGACACTATCGGCGATGAGTGGGCGATTGGGTGTTGATGCATGCCTGCCTCTCGTTCTGTCTGTCTGTCTGTCTGTCTGTCTGTCTGTCTGTCTGTCTGTCTGTCTGTCTGTCTGTCTGTCTGTCTGTCTGTCTGTCTGTCTGTCTCTCTCTGTCTGTCCGTCCACCTGTCTGCATTGCTCTGTACGGATTCCAAGTGTCTCCAAGTGGGGGCCACATACCTCCAAGATGCTTCATCTACTCCGACGTCGACGAGCCCCCCCTCCTCCTCCTCCTCCTCCTCCTCCTCCTCCGCCGACTCCAACTCCGACGACTCCAGCGACGACGACCACACGACGACGCCGACGGCGACGCATCATCGCCCCGTCCTGGGCGGCCGCACGGCGGGCACCCCGCCGTGCAGCGGCCCGCCCGAGTCCAGCAGCGCGACCGCCGCCGCCCGCCGCCTGGCGCTGGCCCGCAGGCCGGGCCACGCTGGGTGGCCCGCGGGCAGCAGGCCCGCCTGCGCGGCGGCCGCGGCCTGCGGACGGGCTGCCCCCCAGCGACGACGGCGACGCTCCCGAGGGCCGAAAATCTCGGGCGTCCTCGTCGGCTCTGGGAGCTGCTGTAGCTGCGGGGTGCGTCTGAGCAGCTGCGCCCCGTTGCCTCGTCGAGGGCGTTTCGGGTGTGCCCGAGTCGTCCAGAACGCCGCCAGAAGCGAGAGTCATGGCCAGAACTCGGAGGGCTGAGAGTTAACGATAGTAGGGTGGACTGGCTCAGGGGGGGAGGGGACATCGATCGGCGGCGAGCCTGGAGGGAGGAAATGAGAAGGGGCGGGCCTTCCAAGAAGGCTCGGAAGGCCTCAGGCCTTCTGAAAAGTTTTCTGAGCCTTCCCCGAAGACACAGCACACTTCTCAGAAAGCCAGGGGGTTTCTGAGAAGTACCGCCGCCTTCTGAGAATGCTTTCTCCGTCTCACTCCCCCCTCGGCGCGCCGCCGAATCGACCTGAGATCGGCGATACGTCGCCGATATATCATGTCAGTGATCGACCCGCGATGGCGCAAAAATGATCACGACGCGGGATGACTTGGCCCCGCCCTCCCTATCTCCCCCTTCTCATCTCCACAATTACTCAGTATGTGTATTACTCTTTTTTTCCCCAATTCAGCAACGCAACGAAAGCTGTACACAGTTTTGACTCCAAGCGCCGGGATAACTGCCCGAGTTTCCGCCCCATCGACGTTCACTCTGGACAAACCTACGCAAACAAAAAAAGCTAACTGTGACAACCTTCGTCGGGGACGGGCCTAAAATCGAGGATAGGCCGGTACACCCAAAATCGAAACTGCGGCCCGCAAGCGCGGTCCGCAACCGCGGTAACACGCAACGAAAATGTCACGAATCACGGCCCGCAAATGCGGAAGGAGGAGGTGGAGGAAGAGGAGGAGGAGGAGGAGGAGGAGGGGGAGGAGAGCGAGGGGAGAAGAGAAATACACGACATACCGCAATGCATACGCCCACGGCCTTCGACGTCCAGTGAGGGCTCATGCAACCCAGGGCCTACCCAGCCGACCAACATAAAGCCTACATCAAACGAATCAATGCAACCACACCTGGAGCCAGAAGCACCATGCTACAGTACCCGTGCAGAGCAAGAGGAGGTGGAGGAGCAGGAGGAGGAGGGAGTGACAACAATCACCCGGGCCGAGCCCGCGAGGGCTGGCGCTCAGTGAGGGGAGATCCTCACGAAAATGTCGCACCGAAATGAAACACGAAATGAACAACAGCGAACTACTTGGAAATCCGAGCATGCAGAGGGAAGGAGACGCAAAGAGGGGGGATAGAAGAACTGCGAACGTGGCCGAAACTCTGGGGCGACACTCTGAAACAACTACACCGCGAGCACAATCCAGGGGGGGGAAATTCGTAACGTTTCCCCCCCCCGCAGCGCCGGGAATGCAGATGAGGAGGAGGACGGAGAAGCAAAGAGCAGAGGGAGAGAGGAAGCTAGCGAGCATGAGCAACCACAATTTCTTCCGATAGTTGCTCTCTGCCCCGGGCCCCTTCGCGCACATACTCACGGTAAGCTCCTGCGATGTCTGCGACATCCAAGTGCCCATGCCGACGTGCATTGTGCACCCGGTAAAGGCTGTAGACATGGAGAGCCCACTGTACAATGGCAGCTGGGCCCCCTGAGCGCCCAAATTCAAGAAACAATTGCGGGCGAGTGCGGCTGGGGGGGATGAGGCGCCAGGAAGGGCGCGCACGACTGGGCAGAATGCCAGGTGGCGAACGCTATCTTGACCTGCGCGGCATCCAAACTGGCAAGGGCCATTGCCGCCAAAGCGTGTGCTCGTACACCACCCGTGGCACCAGAGGCGCAGAACGGCGGCCCACACGCGCGGCTGGCACTTCTCCCCCACGATCCGCAGCACCTGAAGAGCGGCGGTCGGACGCCGGCGAGGAAACATCTGTATGGGCCAGCGCGCTAGGCGGCGAGCCAGTGCGGGGAGTGCTATTGCACTGGCCGCGCCGCATCGTGCAAGACGGAGCTGGGCCACAGCATGCTTCTGCAGTCCCTCCCTCCGTCGCCAGCGAGGGCGCGTCGCCGTTCTGTCTCGCACTGCTCGCACCTCGGACGCGGCAGCTGCAAGGGCCGAAAGGATGGGCGACGTGACCCACTGGCGCAGCCAGCCAGCTCGCGCAAGAGAGGCTGCACCCGAAAGGCTCGCATAGGAGGCAAGCAGATTGGCACTCCGCTCCCTGATCTGCAAGTTGCCGCCCGCCTCCCAACTGCTGACCCTGGCCTTCGCCGCAACCATCGTCAAGGACAGGTCGGGGAGCTCGACCGGGAACCCGAGGCCCTTCATGTCTTCGAGCACGTCCACGGGTGCCCAATCCAACGGCCCTGGGAATAGCTTCCGGCAGGCGCGAATCTCGCACTCCTGGATGTCGTCGGGCGGGGGCTCCAGCTGGCCCACGAACAACAAGACGGACGCGACGTAGGCCTTGTACGCCTGCACCGTCAGCAGCAAGCCAGCGCCGGCTCGGCCCCACTGGGCAGCACGCGCAAGGAACTTGACGCGGGGCTCGTCCCATGACCTTGTCCCCTTGCCCGGCCCTAAATAAATCGCCAGGTACTTGGCCGCGTCAGCAATGAGCATATTGGCCCAGCCAGGGGCCGCAGAAGACAAGAGGGCGCGCACCCGCTGCTGGTCGAGCGGGTCTGTTGGGACGACCACCGTCTTGGACACGTTCAAAGCGAGCCCCGACAGGAGCGCGAACTCGTCGAAGACGAGCTGCAACCTTCCCAACTCTGGCCCAGCCCGCGCCAGCACCATTGCAAGGTCGTCCGCAAACGCTCTCTGGACGGAGCGCGGGAAGTCCCTTGCCAGCTTGCGCAAGAGGAGGTCCGAGCACGCCGCGAAGAGCAGCGGGGAGAGGGGGCACCCCTGCCGGATCCCACGCGTCAGGGGGAAGCCGGGGAAGCGGGCGCCGCCGATGCAGACCTCGCACGTGTTCTCCCGGTAGAGGCTCAGGATGAAGGAGAGGAGCCAATCCGGCCAACCCAGGCTGCGGAAGAAGCCCAGCAAGACCTGGTGCTCCACGGAGGGGAAAGCCGCCGCAAAGTCGAAGAAAAAGGCAAGCCCCCCCTCCGACTCGATACCCGTCGTGATCATGCTCTCCTCGATGTCGATGATGTTGCTGAGCATGGAGCGTCCCTGTAGGAAGCCGCGTTGCGAGCTAGCAATAAGCGGCTCCAGCGCCGGCTCCACCAAGAATCTGACGGCGCTGGCCATGAGGCGATTGTCCGTGTTGGTAATGGACAACGGCCGCACCCCTCCAGGATCGAATAGAGGCCCCCCCTCTTCCGTGGTGCCCCCAGCCTTCTTGGGCAAGAAGATCAGGAGGCTAGCGTTGAGGTCGGGAGAATCTGCCTCCTGCAGGGCCTGGGCATCCGGGGAGCAGAGCGCGGTCGCTGCGTCGAAGAGGGCGTCCACCGCGAGATCTTCCAGGGCGCGCCAGGCGACGCATGGAATGCCATCTGGGCCTGGCGCGGAGCTGTTCGAGCACCGGATGGCGCGCCGCACGTGGCCCCTTGTGAGACGCAGGTCTGCCAAGCCAGCATGCGTGGGACCATGCGTCTCGCGGTGCTCGGCGTCCTCCGTGAGCCACTTCCGCAGCAAGTCGCCGTTGACGCCCTTCGCCTTGAAGACGTTTCCCCCTGTGCTGACCCAGCTCCTGCGCCATGTCCGCGGGCTCAGCGAGATGATCCCCAGTGGCAGCCCGGACAGCGCGAACGCTTGCCGGCTGCCCAGGAAGAAGACGTGAGAGCAGGCGTTGCGCGCGCTGCTCCCGGCGAGCGGAGAGCGCGCTGTCCCCCGCCTGTAGCTCCCGATGGGCGCGGCCCAGCTCGTCCAGACTATGCCCCCTGGCCAACTCTACCGCCAGGTCCCTCACAGGCTGTAGGCCGCGCGTCGTGTGGTACTTGACGTCGTAAGGGTTCGGCAGTAGCGAGTGGAAATGCGGGTAGCGCTCCAGACACTGGGAAATGCAACCCATCGCCCCGGCCTCCGCCGCTCTCAAGAACCTCATGGTCACTCCCAGGCGGTCCTCGAGGGCAACCGCTTCCGGCATGCGCCCAGCGGGAAGAATGCAGTGAGTGGCCACGAACCTCATGGAGTCCTTCAGCAACTGTAGGCGCCGCAGGCTGGAGGCGTCGGGGCACTCCGCGAGCTTCTGGTAGTAGTCCAGCCGGACCTGGCGCGCAAAGTCGGGGTGCCGCACCTGCGCGTCGGCGAGAGGACGGGCATCCGCCGGGAGCCGTTGCGGCAAGCGGCGCGAGAATAGCACCGCTCTGTGGTCGGACACCTGAGGCTTCCACTCCAACGCAATAGCCCGGATATCACGGCCCAGCTGCTCGGCCACGTGCTGATTGCAGTAAACGCGGTCTAGCCGAGAACGCGAGCGCGTGGACGCAAATGTCATCTCCGCCTGGTGCATCTCCTGCAGCCCGAATGTTCTTCCCAGCACCGCCTGAAAGTGTCTCTCCCCCCGCGCGTCCCTACTGCCACTGGCCGCGGCCCCGCTGCATGCGCGCCTGTCCGCAACGTCCGTGACCCAGTTGAAGTCGCCGCCGAGAACGCTCAACACCTGGCTAGAAATGGCCATGTGGCGGGCCAGCCGGTCCCGAAGCAGCGCCCGGAGGGCTGGGAAAGAGGAAAAGCTCGTGCGCTGCGCGTCGGGGACACCGTAAAGGTCCGCCTCCGCCACCGTCGCGCCCGAGTGGAAGTAGCACGCGATGAGATCGAGGGCCCCCTCCCGCCCCCGCAGTCGAAGCCGCCCAGCGCGTCCAGGCCACAGGACCTGCCAGGAGATCTCCTCGAAGTGCTCCAAGAACGAGTTTTTGACGACGACGCCGATTCCGGCATGGGCCGCGGATGGGCCCGCCGACCACCAGGAAGAACAGCCTCGCGGAGCCTCCCATGCTTTATGTTGGCCGGCGCAGCCGTGGGCCTCCGAGATGAGGACGGCGTCGCCGCGGACCAGGAGGGAGCGGAGGTGCCGCTCCTTGGTCTCGCGGCGCGCGGGGTCCGCCGCGAAGAAAGCTTGGGCATTCCAAGCAACCACCGCCAGCTCCCCCCGATACTGCCCGGGGCGGCGAAGCTGCGAAGTCGCCGGAGCCGCGGGGGTCGTCCTGCCCGGAAGCAGCACGCGCTGAGGAGGTAGAAGCCCGAGTGCTCGGAGGAGCCGTTGACGACGATAGATATGGACGGGCACGTCGTCCACGCGCGTCGTGCTGGTACCCGCAGGTAACACGTCCGTGGCCCCATACACGAAGGGTGGCAAGACTGGGAGCAGCCGCGACTCCCGCAAGGGCGAAGGCCCAGGTAAAATGGAGCTGGAACTCGGGCTCGCAGACAAACCCGCTGAAGCAGGAGAGAGCGACGGAGAAGAAGAGGAGCTCGTCGAATTCAAAGTAGTGGCTGACACCTGGGTCAGGTCCTCCACCCAGCCAGCGTCGTCACGGTGCCGCCTGCCCGGCCCCGCCTGGGCAGGGAGGAGCAGGAGAACGATGTCGAGCAGCCAGCCCGCGGAGCCGTCCATGGCCCAGTACTGAATTCCAACATGCATGTAATCGCCCCTGGCCGAGCCTAGTCACAGAGGGAGCCCCCCGCTCGCCCCAGGCACCCCCTGCGCATCCAGAAGGTCGTTGGCGATGCGGAAACCAACGAGGTCGGAGCCAACCCAGACCGACTGCCCCTGAACTGCCGCGCGCACCTTGCGGACCGCCTCCAAGTCAGGGAGATGCAGTCGCAGGCGCCCTAGAGGTGCGTCCAAGTCCGCCTGCGCGAGGTGGACAAACTCCCCTGTCCGCGGCGGGGCCGAATAGTCCGTTTCGCGTAAGTCCAACCCGGTGTGCGTGTACACGTGCCGCATCAGCGGCCTCAGTACCTCCCCGTCCTCCTTCCCCAGCTCCCCCATGGCGATCAGCTCGGTGACGCAGTCGCGGTCCGAAGCGGGGCGCGCGCCACGACGGCGACTGGCAGCCAGAGCCTCTGGGGTCGCCGATGGGATGGCGATGATGCGCCCACCATTGCGGGAAGCCTTCCATCGCAGCTTGAAGGCCGACTCCGTGGTGTCGTCCCGAAGGATACTATCCATGGCTCCAGTCCAGCGCGCGGGCTCCACCTCCGTAAGAACCAACACGCGGGTCCGCGACAGAGCCAGTAGCTGCTTACACAGTGGCCATAAACGCGCAATGTTGCGCGGGGTGCTGACCTCGAGAATCGCCGCCTCCGCTGTCGTGTAGATACGCTGGTCCGCCCAAAAAGCATCGGCAGGCAGGCCAAGGCGTTGGAAGTACATCTGGACCTGCAGGTCGGAGAACTGCGTAGGGAGTAGCACCTCCATGCACAGACGGGGCTGCCCCTCCGATGACAAGGGGCTGCGACGGTGCTGGCGGAAGGTATACTGAATACCGTACGTCATGGAGTGCGCCGTCAACAACGACAGCACGTGAGGCAGGCTGTCCGCCGCCACATCCAAGGTGACGGATCGCACCGCCGCGATCTGGGCCAGGGGCGCGTGGGGAAGGTGAAGCTGTGGAGCCACTCGAGGACCATCCCGACAGAGGTGAAACACGGCCAGACCAGCGTGGCCAAGCCGAGGGCCGGAGGGGCCACTGCAGATCCACTCCATGGGCAGCGGGGTCAGCCAGACCTGACGCATAATGGGGGCCCACTTCGCTGCCAGCAGGGGGTGCGTCCAGAGGTCGGCCACCTGGGCGAACGAGTGCATGTTCGGTGACAGCTCGACGGTGGTCACCATGCGGAGGGAGCGCGGCCAAGCCGCAGCAGGGCGGCGCAGCAGGGCGCTGAGTACCCGGCTGAGGGCGTTGAAGTCCTCAGGTGCCCAGAGGACAATGTGCTTGTCGGCGCACCAGTTCCAGAGGGAGGAGTCCCCCTTTTCCGCCAACGCCGCAACGCCCCGCGAGTCCGCGACCAAGGACTCAGAGATCGCCTCCTGGCGGAACAAGTTGGACCACTGCGTGAGGATAATCGGCGACGCGCCGTCCTCCCGTGGTGTGTCCAGGAGGCGGAGCGCGCTTTCCCCCAGCTCCTTGTACAGCGGCAGGTCGACGGTGCGGAGGCGCCGCCGGTGACGCAACACCTCCGGGAGCTCGACCTCGCACAGCCGGGCCGCCTTCTGGAGCTGGTCGGTGAAGGTCTGGACCTCCACAAGGTCAGCGGCATTCCACTGGCCCTGCCCCGCGAGCGAGGTCAGGAGGAGAGCCGCACGCTCACGCGCTGAAATGCGCGTGAGGGTCGGAGGGGAACCTGCCATCATAGACATCCCCAGTCGCTGCCAATGGTCCACGCCGGGGGCCGTGCTGTAGGCGAGCTTATGCAAGAGGGTCTGGAGGCCTGGCCAGCCCGTGGGGAGCTCCACAGCCACCTGAGTATCTGCCCTGCCCCGCGGGTGAGCCGCCTGGATCAGCTCAAAGTGCTGGATGATCTCCTCTTCGATGAAAGTCCTGAGCATGTCCAAGGGCAGGAAGGCCGGTGCAGTCGAGCGGGGAGCGTGATCGTCATCCACCTGGATACCGCCCAACTCGGCGTCCATCTGCAGGCCGGCCAACGCCTGCGATAAACCGGAAATCCCCGCCGCCTCCGCGCCGGCAGCAGGCGCGCCAGGCGCCTGGGCAGCCAGCCCGGGCGCGGCGCCAACGGCGCTGGCGGCGGCCGCAGCGTGCGCGGCGCAGAGGGCTGCCCCGGGAAGCGCCGGGGCGTCCACGCCTCCAGCAAGGCACATGATGCACCGTCCGGCCATTTTTCTGTGAGGCGTCACCGCGAAAACTTGGGAACTCCGTGGTTCCCGCCTTTTTTCCTTCTTGAGCCAACAATATGTGTATTACTCTGCGTTCACCATGGATCTAGCGCGAGCGAGGCAACTTTTATCCCGCATGCTGTTTCCCCCAGGTGAGACTTCGGTTATTCGATGTTACTTGTTTGTCGGGAGCCTGTAGGTGCCAGACGCGGCCGTCGCCAGGGTTCCCTGGGGTTGTTAGATGTTTCCTTACTGCCCAAGGTTCGTTGTCTGGTTATGCTTCCTTATTGTCCAAGGTTCGTTGTCGGGTTGCTCGGTATTCCCCAAAGTTGGCCAGTCTGACGAGCCAAGGTTGCATGCGGTTGCCTGGATTGCCCGGGTTGCCCAGTTACCGGGTTGCTCGGGATGCCTGGTTGCCTGGGTTGCCAAGATCGGTTTATTGTTGCACAATACCAAACATTGCCAAGCAACGCCAAACAATACCAATCAGCGCAAAGCAAAGGCCAGCAATCTAAAGCAATGCCAAGCAACGCCAAACAATGCCACACGACTTCATTACTTCCGCGTTTCCTTGCTCAATTACTTACTTAAGAAGCTTTCCCCTCATTGGGGTTGCGCCGGGTCCGTTTAAGACACAGATGTCAAAAGGTTGTATGTCAGGTGGTGCTCCCCAACGAAAGGCTTCTCATACTTAAAATATGCAGTTCCCGCTGCAATATTGGCCCCATTTCAAAATTGGCCCTTTGCTCCAAGCGTTAAGAACACCGCTCTCTTCCCAGCGGAATCCTTCCTCGTCGCTTTCGCCCCACTGTACCCTCCTCCGCCTTCCCCTGGTCCTCCAGCTCCTCTCGCTTCTCCTGCTCCTGTTCCTGCTGTTGCGGTAGTTTCTCTTCCTCCTCTTCCTCCTCTTCCTCCTCCTCCTCCTCCTCCTCTTCCTCCTCCTCCTCCTCCTCTTCCTCCTCCTCCTCCTCCTCCTCCTCCTCGTCGCCCTCCTAATCCTCCTCCTCCTCCTCCCCCTCCTCCTCCTCCATCCTCATCCGTTTGCTCATCCTCCTTCCTGCTCATTATCCTGCTTGCCCACCACCTCCTGTAACTCTTCCAACGCACACAGCTCACAATGTTGTTCTGCTTGCGTGCAAGGTGATGGGGTCATTTGGGGGGGGGCCCGGGTCGGCCACGACCCCCGCTGGCTGGTATAGAAAAACCAGCGCAATGGAATGGGATGGGTGGGGGATAGGATGTGGTGGGGGGGAAGGGAAACCGGATATGGCGCGAACGCACCCAAGTTGCCCCCCCCACACTCGCCCCTCCATTCCTCCTCCCTTCCCAACTTTTCCGTGCCATGGTGAGGACGAGGCGGTGCAAGCAGAGGAGGACGGGAGGGACACTGGAGAAGCTCGCCTGGCCACGCCCCCATGCTCACACGTATGGCCATGTGTTCCAAACAACAACCTTCACCAACTGTATCCGGGGTTATGCTTGGAATCGGTGGCCTGGCGAAGTGAACTGCCTCCTGAGCCTAAGCCCCCGTACCTCCGTACTGGCTCGCAACCTCTTGACACGACGCTCAGAACTGATGCGTTCGAGCTGGCATCACAAAGCCCTGTCGGCCTGGGGCCTATGAGGCGCAACGGCTCGGAGCAGGGGAGTACGGACGATAGAAAGGGGAGGAGGAGGAGGAGGAGGAGGAGGAGGAGGAGAAGGAGAAGGAGGAGGAGGACGAGGAGTGAGGATGATCGGGGGGGAAGCAGCGTGGCCACGACGGGCATCCAGCCGGACTGGACTGACAGCGCGGCACCACACTGCGGAGGAAGAGGGGGAGGAGGAGGAGGAGGATGAGGAGGAGGAGGAGGACGAGGAGGAGGATGAGATGGGATGGGACGGCGCCTCAAGACAGTCGAGACGGGAGGGAACAGCCCGAAAAGAGAGACATAATAATGCTCGAGCACGCACTGCTGGCGAAAGGCTCGAGACGCAGGTATGCGGCGTCACCTGGGGCTGCGCTGCTCGCGCTACCCTCCAGGCCGTTCCTCCCTCCAGACGAGGGAAGTCCACTGTAGCCATTCCCTGAGAGGTACGCAGCATCACTTGGGACCGCGCACAGCGCTATCCTCCAGGCTGTGCCTCCTGCCACACGCAGGAAGACCACCGAAGACACTCCCTCAACAGTGCGCCCGACGCACAGCAAACAGGCTCACGCACCTCCACGGCCGCTTAAGCAGCGGCGGCGAGAGCACACCTGTACTTCTCTATGAGACCCTAGTGCGACTCCAGGCTCAAGCACGCAACCGCGTCGAGCGCCCCATCGCTCACATCAGGGTTGATCGCACGCATTACAGCGAGCAGCTCATGGCACACACTCGCACAAGGGAGAGCACCTTTCTCCACCTTGGTGCCGTCCGCGTCCTCGAGAGGGCAATCGTCGTCTGCCTCCTCCTCGTCCGCGTCCAGGCCGCACGAGTCCGAGCCGTCTTCGACCGCCTCGCACTCCACCTTCTGCTGCTGCTTGAGCACGGCATCCTGCTCCACGGAGTGCGACGCCTCGCCGGTCTTGTCATTATGCTTCAAGATCTGCTCGTCCTGCACCTCCACGGTCGTCTGCAGCAGCTTCTCGCACTTGACGGTCTTACGGATGCCGTCATCCTCCAGGACCTTCTCCACGCAGTGCAACTCCGGCACTGGGTCCTCAGGCACCTCCACGCCGCCCCTCTCCTGGAGGGCCTGGGTCACCTCCTCGAGATTATCCACGTAGTGCGCCTCCTGCGCGTGGACCATGGGCACGGCCACGGACTTATCCATGTGCGGCTCCATGTGGCCGCCGTCCACAAGCGGCGCCACAACGCCAACGATGCCCAGGACGTCCGCCCGCAGAGTCATGGTGATGTCTTTGATGTCAGCGATGGCCTCCAGGACCTTGTCACAGGATCCATCCTCGACCACGGCGCTGTCCTCCGACTGGGACTCCCCCATGCCCGCCCCGCTGTCCACCAGCAGCGGGAAAGCCGGGATGTTGCCGAATCGCTCCTCCTTGAGCTCCAGCTCCTCCTCCCCCGACTCCATGTTGGAGGATATGTCGTAGCTCTCCACGCCGTGCGACCAGAAGCTGTTCGCGTCAACCTTGACGGACCCCACGAACGCCTCGTGGCTGTCCTGGCAAAGCGACACGTCGGGGTGCCCCGCCGTGTTGCACAGCTTCGGGACCTTCCCGAGCCGCGAGGCGAGCGCGGCCGCGCCACGCCCACGAAGAAGAGCATTGGACTCCGACAAACTGGGCTTCGCCGCGAGGCCCGCACATGCCTGGACCTCGCGCAGTAGGACCTCCATGGCGACGAGAGCCGTCTCAACCGGCGACACGGCGGGGGGCGGCGCGCCTCCCTCGCCAGCGTGTTGCGGAACTTGGCCGCCAGCCAAAGCTCCTTGCACTGCACCGCGCGCGGCCGCCGCGACGGCCGCCTGCAGCGCCTTCCCGGAAAGCCCAGCGTGCGAGCAGCCGAAGACCGCCTGCGCAGCAGGCGGCAAGCTGCCGGACATGGCAACCACAGCCCTTCCGCACGGGGGGCGCCGCCGCGGCCGACTCATGCCCAATGGCTTGAGCCAAAATGGCTACGGGAAGGAGGAGGAGGAGGAGGAGGAGGAGGAGGAGGAGGAGGAAGAGGAGGAGGAGGAGGAGAAGAAGGCGGAGGAGGAGGAGGGAAGGAGGAGGAGGAGGAGCAGCAGGAGGAGCAGCAAGAGGAGAAACGGCGAGGAAGAGGAGGCGGGGGGGTGGTCAATCAGCTGGCGAATGATGCGAATTCCGCCTGGAACGCATCCGGCCCAAGAAGGAACGGCCACCCCAGGCCGAGCAGAAACATATAACCGCCAGGCGTACTCAACGCAGCGAAGCGCGAGACAAACGAACTGGCCATGCCCGGGGGGGGGGCGAGGAGGAAAGGACGGAGACGAGGGCGAAGGGGAACAGAAAAGGAGAGGAAACCGACGGCAGCACCGGCGCCCAGTGCTCTGAGCCTCTGCGCGCAGCCCCCAAGCCCAGGAAAGGGGGGAGGGCGGCAAGCAAGCAGAAAACCGTTGGACGGGACGGAACGGGGGGCACGGTAGCGGGGCGCCGGGGCTTGAGCCACCGGACCCCGCCGTTAGGAGCGCGTGCGGGGGAAGGCGCGGCCGGTGCCAAGGCTCAAGCGCACCCTCCCGGTTCAGTCGTCTGCGCCCTGGTCGGGCCAGCGCGCGCTGACGTGGGCGGCCGCCCGCCGCCGCAGCGCCACGCCAGCCGCGCCGGCCAGGCAGCGGCAGTGCCACGCCCCGTCCGAACAGCCCCTCCGCTGGGCAAGGCGGGTCCCGAGTGCGCGGAGGATGGACGTCGTCTGGGGGTGGGATCGGCCGTAGGCTGACCAGACCGGGGGCTGAATCTCTAACCGCGCAATTCGGCACTTAGCCCACAAGCATTCGGCACCTAGGACTCAGCCCTCATAAGGCCGCCACCCATTGCCATAGGGATGATAACCGCCCCTCGGGTACCACCCCCAACATGTCATATGAATATTATCGAGCTTGCGTCGACGAAAAGTACGTTGATGCAGACAAGGTGTATCATTATGATCATACGTAGGTGTGTATATGCACATATATATATATCACTATCACGAAGCCTAGTTTATGAAGCCAATATTTGCCATGGCGACGTTTACTATGCGGGCCGCCTTCGGGGGTTCTCCACGACGACGACGACCTCGACGGCATGCGCTCGGATGTAGATGTCAGCGCCGGGGCCTTAGCCAGAGCTCCATGTGGGGCATAAGCCGCGCAATGATTGTGCCGAATTGGCGTGGGCCCGCATGCGGGCGCCCCCACTAAGGATGGCGACTCCGACGGCGGCGACGACGAATGATTCAATCGACGACTCCGAGGTCTCCGCCGAAGACTCCGATTTCGACTGCGACGGCGACGACTCCGACGGGAGCGTGCGGAATGGATGGCACACAAGCGGGCAACCTTCCGACTCGACCTTACGAAAAGTGCACTGCATCCTTCTTTCCTGGACGATCGGGTCACGGTGGAGAATTTCAAGCTGGGTGTCTTCAGCAACTCAGGAAACTGGAAACACACGTGGCTGGAAACACATGCGGAGCATGCACAGGCCAGTAGCTGGATACACGTGCAGGGGGCTGGCGCACGTAGCCGCACGAAGACCGAACCCTGAAAAGACATGCGGCGGTATGCGTATCCAGCTCTCGCCCAGGCTGGCCACGTCATGCGTGCATGTCCCTGGCAAGAAGCACACATAACGAACATCCCGTTCAGTTGTGTTCAAGTTTCTCGAAGAGGCAGGGACGCAAGGGAAAAGGCGAGGAGCATGAGTAAGACGAGGACGACGAGAGGAGGAGGAGGAGGAGGAGGACGACGACGACGACGCCACTCCTGCCACGGGCCCAGGGGGACCTAGACCCCTACCCGAGCACGAATCGATACAATAACTGAGGCGTAATCAAGCAGGTTGTTTCGACTTGGCCCCCGCCTCCCCCACTCCGATCAACTTCCTCCTTCCTTCTTCTGTCATTGTGAGAATCACGCTGCAATACAATGAGGACGAGGATATCAGAGGTATGGCGCCGACGACGACGACGATGACGGGGGAAGGAGGAAGGAGAGAGGAACGTGGAAGAGGAGGAAGAGGAGGAAGAGGAGAGAAGATGAAAGATCTCAGAAAACCATATTCAATGATCAGCAATCCCCAACGTTGCGCTTAGTTACCCACAGCAATCCATAGCAGGTCCTTGCATATCCATGGCCTGGTGCACGGTCAACCGTGGCAAATCCTTCTGGGTAGCTGCCATTCCGAACTGTCTTTGGTTCTTAATGGGCATTCCCAAACGGCCCCGCTCGCATCGTGACGTGACGTGACCGGCACCGACTGCCGTCCCCCCTGGTCAAGCACGTGATCGCCACGGAATCAAAAAACGCTCGCATGACGCGCTTCCGCGGATGGAAAAATCTGCGCAATTGGAAGGGACGGGTGCGGATCAGGATGCAAGATATGGCGCGAGTGCACCTCTGGCTTGCTCTTTCCTCACTCCATCCCTCCTCTCCCCCCCCGTCCCTCCACCTCGCCCCCCCCCCCCTTCCTCGTCCTCCCCTCGCCCCTCACCTCTCCCTCCGGCCGCGGCCTCGGCGGGGTGGCAACCGCCGTCGTCCGCACCGAAGGCCGCTGCGTGGAGCGAGGCGGAGTGGAGCGGCATGGCGCCCACGCGCTCGGTCCCACCAGCGGGGGTGGGCGCTGCTGGCACAGGCGGGCAGAAGGGGGCGGGAGAGCCGCCTACCATCGTGCTACCATACGGGAGCGCTGCACAAGGAACGAAGGGGCGATTTTCGGGCCACAGCGAGCCTTGGCCACCAATAGGTTCCCCGACGTAGACGTAAGGAACGGTCCGAAAACCAACCGCGTGGTCACGCCGGCGCAGACGGCAGGCCTGGCAAGATCGCGACCCGCGGGGGTGGGCTTGCTGGCCCAGGCGGCACACAGAGGCGTTGCGGCAGAGTGTTCGATATCGGGAGGGCGAAGAAGCGTGCACCTCTCAAACGGACGTAGGCGCTACTGGCCCAGGCAGCAAGCAAACAAAGATGGCGGGGCGGGCAACGGGGGATGGGAGAACCTCACATCCTCGGTCCGCGTCAAGAATCACAACGGATGGTTGTTGTTTCGTGTTCGGCATCTGGGGGCCCAAAATAGACCCCAAGACCTTGAAAAATCAGCAGAGGATGAAAAGCCGGTCGCCGGGAAGGGGTCCAGACCTCTTTGGGGCCAGGCTGTCGAACAAAAGCACGACGTCGGAATGTATGAAAGGCATACGGCAAGTTCCCGTCGTGACCCAGGTGCTGGTTTCCGACACCGCGTGGATCGTTCAGCCTTGAACGATCGGCGGCTTGCCGATCACCAGATCGTTCCAGATCTCAGGGTGGCGTTGTGGCCCTGGACATAACATCAACAAAGGTGGAAACATCACCCCAAAACAAGAATGTAAAATCAAACCAACAGACGGCCCTACGGACCCAATCCCCCATCCCATGCTCCAGGTCCGAAGTCCCGACTCCTGGCCCATTTCCGAACCATCATTCCCGATCTCCTCCTTCCCCCCTTGTTCAGAGAGGCGAGGGGAGCGTTTTCTCCTCCCACCTTAGGAGCCCAAACGAGAACCGCCCCTTGTGGGGAGCCCTCTCCCAATTCCAAAAACCCAACAATAACAGCCCGTAGCACCCTAGCGCCCTAAATAACCCGAACACCCTAAACCACCCTACCCGTAAACCAACCTTACACTCTCCCCCCCCACACGTCCGAGACACAAAACCCCAACCCTAAGCACCGTAGCCCTAACGCAGTAGCACCCAAATTAACCCTGAACCTGGCACCCTCCCCCGCAAATCCTAACCTTGACCCTGAACACCCGATCCATACGCACAGACAAACAAACAAACAAGCAACCGAACAAGCAAACAAACACATAAACAAACAGCCAGAGAACAAGCAATCAAGCTAACAGACAAACACACACACAGCAATATCCAGGACGTTCACAACCCCTTCTCCACGCGAAACGACTATTTATATGAACGAACGCTCTATACAGAAGAACCCACTGCAAACTAAGCGGCGCTCTGAAAGGCGTCGCTGAACAAGGCCGGGTCACGCGCGTCGTGCACCCGCGCAACTTAGACTGCAAAAAAGCCTGCGCTGCGCAACTACGTGGCAACTATGTGGACCTGCGCTGCCCTCGCTTCCGCCGTGCCTCCCAGGCCAGGTGCCCACGAATGTGGCGACAATTGCGTAGTTCGCACCCCCGACGGAACCGCGAGGTTTCAAATAGATCTGCGCTGCCCTCACCTCCGCCGTGCCTCCCAGGAGCCCACGAATGTGGCGCCAAATGAGCAGTTCGCAGCCCCCGAAGGAACCACAAGGTCTGAACTGGATCTGCGCTGCCCTCACCTCCGCCGTGCCTCCCAGGAGCCCACGAATGTGGCGACAGGCTCGCAGTTGGCAGCCTCTCAGGGAGTCCAGACGATGGAGGACGATGGAGGACGACGGAGACAAGGAGGCAGGAGGAAAGGGGAGGAGAAGGCAGGAGGCAGGAATAGGAGGAGGAGGAGAGGAGGAGGACGGAGAACACAGAGCTCCTTTAAAGCGAGAAACCAGCCAAGGGAGGGTGGGGAATGAAGCAGGAGGCACTCGGCAGGAGGAGAGAGGCGGGGAGGAGAAGGGAGGCGGGAGAGGAGCAGTGCTCTTCGAAACAAATACTCGATCAGAGGAGGGCTGGGCAAAAAAACATAGCCTGGCGAAGGACCCAACCATATGCAATTGTAGGATCGTCTCCGGAAGAACTCCCCATAGGGAAACGAAGCGCGTGAAGAGGTGTACTGGACTGGGCGGGGGAAGCGCCCGCAACCGCCGCCACTGGGGTCTTCGGTGGAGCTCCCTGTGGCAACGAACCGTGTGAGGGGTGTGCCAACATGCGCGGTCGGCAACATTCGAACCCTGCCACATGAGCCTTCGGTGGAGCTCGCACTGGGGCCACGGCGCGTATGAGAGGGGTGCCGAAATGGGCGCGGGGGCACATATGAGCATTGCCACTGGGACCTTCGGTGGAACTCCCACTGGGGCCACGAAACGTGCGAGGGGTGTGCCGCAATAGATACGGGGGACGCATGTGAGCACTGCCACTGGGACCTTCGGTGGAGCTCCCTACTGGGCCACGAAACGTGTGGGTGTGTGTGTGTGTGCCAATATGGGTGCGGGGGACGCATGCGAGCACTGCCACTTGGACCCTCGGTGGAGCTCCGTATGTGGCCACGAAGCCCATGAGGGGGGGGGCGTAATGCACTGGGGGGACGCGTGCGAACCCTGCCACTGGGGTCCTTGGTGGATCTTCCGATGGGGCCCCGAGACTTGTGAAGGGGCGTGAAACCATGGATGGGACAGACGCATGCGGACCCTGCCAATGGGCCCCCCTATGTGGCCACGAAACTTGTGAGGTGCGTGCCGTAATGGATGCCCTGCGACTAGGGCCATGGGTGGAACTCCCTATGGGGCCACGAAGCGTGTCAGGGATGTGCCGTCCTCCGCCTCCTCCTCCTCCTCTGCCTCCTCCTCTTCTTGTTCGCATTACTGCTGGTAGTCTTGTTTATTGTTAGTATGTTTCTTCGCATTACTATTGTTAACGGTGTTCGCATGTTATTCTGAATTTCATGAATATTGATATTATACCTGCTCCTCCTCCTTCTCCTCCTCTTCCTCCTCCCCCTCTTCCTCCTCCCCCTCTTCATCATCATCCGTCTGTTCCTCCTCCTCCCCCTCCCCGTCTCCCTCCTCCTCCTGCTCCTCCTCCTCCTCCTCCTCCTCCTCCTCCTCCTCCGATTCAATCTCCCCATCTTGGGGTACGACGTCTTATCCAGCCCTTGATTCCACTGCATGCTCTTCCACATCCCACGTCGAAACGACTCGTCTGAACATCTCATGCGCGCGACGCGTCTAGAATTGACCGTAGTGGTACCCCCAGCAAGTGGATGGCAAGCTTCTATGGTCGCCTGGCCATATAGTCGGAAGGTGCCTTGGCAGGTTTGGGCTCCGGCCAGAACACCGAAGAACAGACGTTGGGGGTGGAACAATTGTCCCCGCCAAATGAGCTCGACGTCGGAGACGGGGAGACGGAGAAGTACGAGGAACACGACAGAAGCATGTCGAAAAAAACGCTGCGGAATATCATGCTGGATCTCTGAGGAGCGACCAGAGGATGCGTCCAAACCCATTTTACCACGCGGACAGTTCCCGTTCATGCACACATCCGTCCTGGCAGAGTTCCGCGATCGTGCCCGTGGCACGTAGTGGGGTGCCCTCAGGCCCCCTGTGATCATTGGCGCTAAATGCTCGAGGATCCCAAACTTCGTCGCGTAGAAACAGAACTCAAGACGGACAGTGTTTTGATGCTTTCGGCCGCCAGGGGCCCCCACTGGGCCCAACGACCACGAAAACACAGACCCTGGCGAAAAACAGCAACCATACGCAGTTGTGAATACCGGCGGTTGAAATTATTGTCTTCGGTCGACCCCCTATGGCGCCGCGACGAACGCGGGGTTGTGCCGTAATGGTGGTGGGGCGGGGCGGCTGCAATTTGTTACCCACCCCCCAAGGCAAATCCGCTTCCCCTCATGGGGGCTGCACCCGTCCACAAAAAAACGATCGTGCTCGATTGGCCGGCCTGGTTAATGTCACGGCATACTCGGCGATCGGCACGCTCTATTAGAAGTGAAACGGTCTTATGAGAACTCAGGGTAGACAGCGGAAAGCGTGTAAGACAACATGTTGCCGGATCGGCTCGTTTACTGTTAAGGCACTGCATCGCTTTACCTGCCGCGGCAACTCCACGCCACAGTGCCGATCGGCGGCAGAGAAGCCTGGCAACGGGCATCTGCACAGCAGCAAAGCCTGCCCAGCGGACCATGGTCCGTCTGGCTTTCTCTCTGGCGCGGAGAGGGAGAAGGGGGAGGAACGGCAGCAAACGGGAAGCGAAGAAACCTGCACAAACGGAGCCAACACATGGCACTGGCTGCCGCCACTGCTTAGGAGAACGCTGACCGAATTATGCCACGCGCACACGGGATGATACGAATGTCCCCAACTCGTATCGGTGAAACCGGGAACGGCGAAGACGAGGAGAACGAGCGGGAGTGCACAAAAACCCCGCTGGGGTATGGCTGCGAGGAGTTATGCGTCGCATAACACCCGTGGAAATGATCCGCTGTTCCCGACGGCGGCCAAGCACGAAGGTGCAGTAACAAGTCAAGTCGAAGGATATCCCATTTGTAGCCTTGTCTGGCTGCCCAGCCACAGCTGGGGGAAGAAGAACGGCCAAAATCCAGAAGAGGAGGGGGAGGGGGCACGAGGACCCGACCAACGACGACAGAAACAAGACGGAGAAGGGGAAACTTCTACGCACAAAACTTTTGGCCACGCGGCCGGGTCAGAACCGACTGGGCCCCCCACGAGGAATATCTGTCCCGGACTCGGTGCGCGGCCCCATCGGGACTTCGAGTGGCAATCCGCTCGCAAGCTGTCTTGCGAACGTGGCCGAAAAAATAAACGCATAGGCCGGCGCCGAAAAGAATCACTGTCACCGGAAGCCCGCGGGAGAGGCAAACATGTTATTTCAATGCCGTGTCGCCTCGTCGCGCTTCCCGGAAACGCTTTCCGGTCACCTGAAAGCCGGGCGTCGGGATGGCATTCCACAGGAGCTAACATACTCATGCTTGCACAACAATATCGGTCACGCGACGCGGTCGGGCCAGAACCGACGGGGCCTCCGCACAACGAATCGCTGCCACGGGCTCGGCGCAGCGGCCTCGTCGCGACTACCATTGGCCATCCACGGCTGGAAAGGCTGGCGCACCTAGGGAGGCGGGGGCAGGGGGGAAACGAACTGAGGAGAGAGAAATGGGGATAGACTGTTCCAAAACATGTGGCACAACGTTCCGGCCAACATGCGATAGGCGAGCCGCCGCGCGCGACCATGGGAAAACGCAGTTCCAAAGCAAAGCGCGAGTTCCGTGAATGACCACGTAAACTTAGGAGGTGGGAAGGAAGAGGGGGAGGCAGAAGCGAGGGGAATCCACCGGCCCACTGATACGAATTCCAATGAAAACGCTATCTGCCTGAATGGGCACGTGCTGCGCGCAAGCCCATGTCGCCCAAGCGGCCACAATAAAAACCCACTGCCGCAGGCGACTGGAGGAAGGGAGCGCGATGGAGGAGGAAAAAAAAGGGGGGAGGGACAGGGGAGGCAGGCCCCGAGCGCTACCAGGCCCGCGTGGCAGCCAGTACTCGACGGAAACCATGGTGCCCGGCGGCCGCCTCGCGCACGCGCTGAAGGAATGTTTCTGCGGTGTCGGCGGCGCCCCCGTGACGTCTGGCACAAATTGCCGAGCGCGCGGCGTAGAGGACCAGCGCTCGCTTCGCGAGCTCGGCGGCCGAGCGCTGATTGTGCGGGGCGTGGGGCGCGAGGAAGGTGTCGAGGCGGTCGGTGGGCGTAGCCCGCTGGAGACCCAGCTTCCGCTGGGCGAAGTCCAACAGTGCCGGGCACGTCGCGTAGTGTCGCAGCGAATCCGCGTTGTGGCCGCGTCCGAAAATGCAGGCGGCGATATCCCCAATCGACTTCCGGTGACCTAGACGCTGCACAGCGCGCGGAAGGTGGCGCGCCACGCCCTGGGAGGGACTCCTTCGGCAATTCCGCGCAGGAGCCCGACTGCGCGATCGACTCGGCGCCCAGGGAGGAGGAGGAGGAGGGGGAAATGGCCACTGTGCCGGCGGAGCTCGCGATAAACCAACTCCCGCTCATCGGCCCCTAGGTGGAGGACGACCGTCTTCTCCCAGCTCTTCCGGTACACGTCGCGCGGCGACTGCCCGCGGAGCAGGGCGGAGACGGTGGTGACCTGTTCTGAGCAGCCAGCTGTCGCCTCGCACGCGCGCGCGCCAGGTTCGCATGGATGTCGGTGTCGACCCACTCGCGCCAATTAGCCACATGATGTATGAATACACTGTCCACGATAACGCGTTCCAGCTCCCTGCGGCGACGCGAGATGTCCAAGCCACCCTGGCCAGCGCTCCCCCGCCTGACCACCCGGCATTCTGCGGCCGCAGCGATGTCGACCAAATTCGGCAATTCAGCCTGGGAGTCCAGGCGGAGGTTGCGGAATGTGTGCGGGGCGGTCCAACGCCTTTGGGCCCCTGGCGAGCGTCTTGCACACCTGGCGCTCGCTGACCCCCAGTTTCGTGGGGGGCCCGGTAGCTGCGCGAGGAAGCAGAAGACGGGAACGATGTAGATCCTGCAAGCGAATATGGCGTTGAAGGGGCCGCGTCCGACTTGCTGCCGGAGCTGGGCCCGCCCCTGGAACTTCGCGACCGCCTTCGCCCATGATCGATCCCCCCTGCCTGGCCCCACGTGAAATCCAAGGTCTGCGGCGCGCCGTTGGATGGCAAAATCGCACCAGAGGCGCGCGCGCTGTTGGAGGTCGCTCCGGACGCCCCCCTCGTCTTGAAGCGCGAGGGGGGCCCGCGCAGTCATCCCGCGGAGCAGCCGCAAGCCGGACATGGCGCGGCACTCCGTGAAGATGCGCTCCAGGGCGCCTGCCTCATCTCTTGACTTCGAGGCCGCTTTCCCGAGCGTCTCGCACGCCTTCCTGCGCGACGCCCTCGCAGCTAAAGGGCTGCCGCTCTGGGCGCGCACGTTCGCCCGTGGATTGCGTTGGAACAACGCTTGCAATATCTCATCGGACGGCCGCAGGCACGACGGATTCACACTTTGTTCTGTGGTTCGCCAGGGTTGCCCCCTCTCACCGCTACTATTCGCAGTTGTGTGGGGCGATCTTCTTCGGCGCATGCTGCGACTGACTCCGCTGGTCGCGCTCCGGGAATGCGCGGGCGACGACGCCGCCGTCCTCCCGAGCGCTCTCGCCGCCGCGGCAGCCGCTGGCGAAGCAAATGCGCGTTCTAACATGGAGGCCTCCGCGTCAACGACGCTGGCGAGCATCGAGCGCCCGTTGATGAAGCCCCGCTGCTCGCCAGCTATCCCTGGGGGCGGTTCGCTGCATCGCCGAAGCACGCTGCAGATAAGCCGGTTGTCAGCATTTGTGACGTTGGGCAGCCTGGCGTTGGACGCTCCGCAGGCCAGGATGCCGCCCTCTGTCTCACTGGAGGGCATCCTCGGCAGGAAGACCAGGAGGCTGCCGTTGAAGGCGTGCCGATCCCTATCGAGCGCCCCCAGCGCATCGTCGGAGGTGAGAAGACATAACGCCTCGTAGAGAATGTCGGCCCCAAAATCGCCACGCTCGCGCCGCGCCCGGAATGCCATGCCATCGCGGCCTGGGGCGCTACTATTCGAGAAGCGGGGGGCTTTCCTGAAGTGATCCCGGGCAGGCTTGGCGAAGAGCTGGCGCCTCGCATCAGCTGGCGGGACACGCTCCGCCCCCTCGCGCAACCATCGCGCACGCAAGTCGTCGTCGGTGTCCTGGGCCGCGAAGACATTCGACCAGTGGCCCCGCAGGGTGGAGGGCATTGCCGACGGGTCGGTGGTCGCGTGGCCCTGCGTCCAAGATCGCGAAGGTCGCGCAGCTGCGGCCCAGGGCGAGGCGGTGGATCGGTCGATGGGCCCGCCGGCGGCGCTGCGCGGCTTGCTCCGGCGGTGGGTCCGCTAACTCGCCGTGCAACTGGTTGGCCCAGCTGGTCCTCCGTCGCCAACGCACCTGCGACATTGTGCGCGGGCTCGCCCAAGTGGGCGACAGCAGACCGCATGGCCTCCTTGGGAACGGTGCCTTTTTCAAAGCAGATGCATCGGGATCCTGGTCTAGCAGCTCCCCGAGCCACCTTAGATGGCCAATCGGGGTGGTCGACGATGTGGTCGGCGAGCGGCTGCGAGAATGCCGCGTCGCGGCGCGGCCGCGCGCGGCGGAAACTGACTGCCCTGCGGCGGGATAGCTCATTGGGGCACCACTGGAGGGCCGCGCGAGACATGTTGTAGTCCAGATAACGCGCGTGCCCCTGATTGCAATGCAGCCCGTTGAGTCGAGAGCGCGCGTCGGGTGACGCATGCGTCCTGTTGGGCTGGTAGAACTCATGGAGCCCGTGCGGCAGTGCAACCAGAGCGTCACAGCGGGCTTCCTCGTGAGTCGCGGGCTCCAGACGCAATCGTGCGAGTCGCATTGGTCCGATCCTTCTCGTCGGCCGCGAAACTCACGTCGCCGCCGAGGATGCTGAGCGCAACATCCTTCGAAGCGACGCGCGTGGAGAGGCGCCGACGAAGCGCCTCCGGGAGCTCAACAAAAGACAGCATTCGGGCCGCGGCATCCAAACCGGCGTCGATGGCATCCTGGTGCTCGACCTCGGAGCCCAAGTGGGCATGCATGACGTGCAAATCCAGGTTGCCGAGCGGGCCCCGTAGACGGAGCCTGGCAGCGCGGCCCAGCATAATGATCGCCCGCGCGGGCGAGAGGTCGAAGAGGGCGAGGAACTCGTTTTTGACAGCGACGCGTGCTCCAGCAGCAGCAGTGGCGGGCCCAAGGGCCCACCGTGACTGGCAACCAGTCGGGTTCGCCCAGACAGCATTGCCGCCTGCCGTGCCGCGCGTCTCCGTCAAAAGGCCGATGTCGAGAGCAGTCATAACCTTGCGCGCGAGCCCAGGCCCATTACTGAAAGAGGACGGGCTCGCCGCGAAAAGCGCCTGGGTATTCCATCTAGTTACCGAGGCGCCCCCGTTCGAAGGCAGTTGTGGGCGGTGGGTCAATCGTCGAGCGGCCGCGTCTGGGATTGGATCTCTCGAGGGGCGGACGTCGGGCGGGCGATCCCCGCCGAGGCCGCGACGAGGCTTCCGGCGTAGCCGGAGACAGAGAGGGACGTCGCCGCATTGGTCTGGGTCGCACCGGGGCGAAGATGCCGTAAAGGAAGGCAAAGGCACGGTGATGAAGGAGAAGAGAAAACAGAGGTGGCCGAATTGGAGGAAGGCGCCCAGGAACTGGGAGAGACGCGGCAGGTCGCACTCGGCACCGCGGCGGCGGAGCGGAGGGCGATAGCGACGTCCAAGATCCAATAGAAGGTGCCGCTGCAAGTAGCAATCTGAATTCCAATGGATGCGCCGGGGCACGCGGAGGTCGATGTAGCGGGAGAGCTACCCCTCACCTCCCCCGCGCCCCGTTTCCCGACACAGAAATGGCCTCCAGAGCGTCGTTCGGCACAGCGATGGAGACTTTGTCGGTGCCGATCTGGAGGGCCTGCCCGCGCGGCGCATGGTAGAGTTTGCGAGCGTCTGCACTGCTGCCCAGGTATGCCCGCGCGCGGCCTGGATGGGGCTGCGGGGCTGAGGTTCAAGGGGCGCGTCGAGGTGCCGATCTGCGGGCGGCGCGTGTCTGGCGCCGGATGGAGACAGGGCCTGGGCGTGGCAGGCGTGCTGCAGCAGTCTGGTGATACCCCCCTTGCTGTCATGGCCGACCTCGCCATTGATCCGAAGCTCGGTGACGCGGTCGACGATGGCGGGATGCCTAGCGTCGATGGCGGCGAAATGGCGCCCCCACATTTGCGCGCGATAGTGAGCGCCTCGTCCACTTTCGCAGCGTCGTTCGTAGACTGCGTCCGCGTTTCCGTCGAAGCCTCCGCGCGGAGCGGGGCCCTGTCGCTGAAGGAAGATGAGCTGCGAGCAGAGCGAGCTGATCTTTGCCACGGCCAGCGGGGAGAAACATTCGAGACTGGGCGCGTCCGGATCAGTGCACGTGGATTTGAATCCGATGCAGCTCCCGATGTCCAGGACGCGGCGCTCGATTTCCAGCATGCGCATCTCCAGGGCCACATCGGACAGGCGCTCAGCGAAGATAAATTCCAACCGAACTCGGCTCCTGGCGTCGGTGCTGCTCGGGCTGCGCGTCGGGTGCCTCTCCGAGGCGCCAGCGTTGCGCCGGTCGGCGAGCTTTCGCATGATTCCGGGGACGTGCCTGGTTCGCGTTCGCGTCGACGGCGAAGGCGTTGTACTCCTCCACCTGCATGGGGGGGGGCGAGCGGGGTAGCCGCGCTGGGGGCGGCGCGACATGCGAAAGCAAGCGAGCCCTTGACGGACATGCCGGGGGCCAGGAAGCACGTATTCCAGTGGCTGCAAGACGATCGTGACCTTCCTGACCGCGGCGGCTAACCCCTCCCCTAACACGGGGCGCGTCCAGAGGCCGAGGAGCCGGGCAGCGGCGTCGACCCCGTAGAAGTGCGGCACGGGCGCCAAGAGGTAGAGGGCCTCCGGCGCACGGTCCGGCTCGGGCCGAAGAAACTGCGCGCGGACCCCGCCGAAGGCGTCTTTGCTTTCGGGTGCCCAAGCGAGGTCCTTCTGACCTGCAGGCAACCCCGCGGCCTGCTCGTCGCCCTATTCCCAAAGTGCGCCGCGCTGCCGGTGGGACTGGGCGGTCTGCGAGCGGTCGGTGGCAGCATCCAAGAGCCGCGACCGTTGCGTGACGCTGCGTAAAGACGGGGGCGAGGTGGGACGAGACGGCTGCAAGCGCGTTCTTGCCCAGCTCCTTCCACCAGGCGGGTTTGGCAGGGCGGGTGCGGTAGCGCGCGCGCCTGGCTTCTGCTAGCAGCTCCTCGCACTTCGCGCCAGCGGCGACGAAGATTGCATCGACGGCCTGGGCCTGGCGAAGACCGCCCTCGTCCCGCGCCACGTCTCGCGCGAGGGAACGCAGCGCGCGAGCCGCCCGCGCGCGGGCGCAGATGTCCACCTCCTCGGGCTCAGGGCCATCGAGGGGGCCGAAGCCGAGCACAGTCCAAGGGTCTGCGGGTTCTGGCTGGTAGGCGAGTCGATGAAGGATGTGCTCGAGGCGCTCCCAGTTGCTGGAGAACTCGATGGTGGTGCGCCGTACGTCGTCGGGCTGGGTGAAGCCGCTCGCACGAACGAGAGCTAAGTACCGGAAGATCTGCAACTCGGAGTCGGTGATTGTCGCGCGAGACGGGGGCTGAACATCAGCGCCCATGGCTGCTGCGGAGATTTGCTGCGTGTCTCGCCACGCGGTGCCATTGGGGCACTTGGTGTAGATGCCCATGGGGCCATGAGACGTGTGAGGCGTGCACCGACATGGGCGCGGCTCTGCCATGCGGGCGCGGCCTTTGGGGCCTTCGATGGAGCTCCCTATGGGGCCACGAAGCGTGCGAGGGGTGTGCCAATATGGGCGGGGGAGACGCATGCGGCCGTCGCCACTGGGGCCTCGGGTGGAGCTTCAAAGTCGGCAGGACGCCCCCAAGACGGCCAAGATGGCTCAACAAAAAACCAAAAATTTCCTCAAGATGGCCTCCAAGACGGTCCCAAGGTGCCTCCAAGACCGCCAAGATGGTTCAAGATAGACAAAGAAGTCCCCAGGAAACGCCCAAGAGGCCCCGAAGAAGACCCAATAGGCGTCCAAGGGGTCTTCAAGGCAGGTCCGAAGAGGCCAAACTCATTGATTTTCCTCCGGTATCCGACGGCCCAAAACGGCCTCATGCGCCCCCAAGATCGCCCCCAAATGGCTCCAAATGCCTCCAAAATGAAGACGGCCCCAAGAGGGCCCCAAGACGGCCCAAGAGGGCCCCCAAACGCCCATGACGGCTTCCGACGGCGTCCGACGGGCCAGGAGGTCCCCCAAGAAGCTCCAGAGGCTCCCAAGAGGCCTCCTGCTCCTCCGCCTCCTCCTGCTCCTTCTCCTTTTCCCTTCTTCTCCTGTTTCCTCCCTCTCCACCTCCTCATCTTCCTCCCCAGCGTGTTCCCCGAAGGGCTTCCAAAACGGCTGGGGGAATGCATGCGTGGCCAAAAACGTTGCACGAACGTTTGGCCTCGCAGGCGTATCCTAAATGGCAGAGGGCGGCGCTGACTCGCCGTGGGCGTCTTTGATCTTCTGTGTTCATGTGTGTATATACATACATACATACATACATACATACATATCTGACTACACAAAGTGGACATGCACATCAAGATCTGCCGATCCCCGCTTGCTGGGGGTGAAAACAAATGTGAGATATTTGGCTGTCTTCCCTCTCCTTTCCCCACTCCCGTGGAATCCAAACTGCCGTTTGAAGGGCGGGGTCCTCTGGAGAACTCGTCAGCGCCTCTCCCAGTGCCTCCAGAGCCCCGAAAAGAACCCCAAGACGGCCAAGAGGGGCCAAAACAGAGCGCTAAACGAGTCCATGAGAGCGCCGATACGGTCAAGGGCAGTAGCCCCACGACGGTCCAAGATGGCTTCGAGATGGCCCAGGAGGCAGCCCCCAAACTGCCCAAGAGTGCTCTCAACAGGCCGCCGGGAGAGCACCAAACCGCAAACATCGTCTCATTCCCTTCGGCACATGAATTTGTTTAGCATGCTCGCCTTCTTCGTCTTGACACCGTCCAGGACGGCCCAAGGGCCCCAAAGATCGCCTCAAGGCGGCATCTGAGGCCCCCAAAAGAGCCCCATGACACCCCAAGAAGGCCCCAAGACGGCCCCTCGGGCCCCAAGACGGCCAAAGAGAGCCCCAGGAGGGCCCTGAGGGGGGGCTCAGTAGCAAAATACGAAATGACATTTCGAGCCTTCCCCCCCCCCCATCTGGCCCAAAGAGCCCCCCAGAAGCCCCTGAGGCGCCGACAAGAGGCCCCAAGAGGCCTCCACGAAGCCCTCAAGAAGCCCCACGAGGACCTCAGTAGGCCCCCAAGAAGTCCCACGAGCCCAACACATTCCAGAAAGAGGAGGCCTCAAGAAGCCCCCAGGAAGCCACAACAGGACCCCAATAGGCCCCAAAGAAACATCAAAAACCAACCAAGTTCCACAAAGAGCTCTTCAAGATGCCCCTATAGGCACCCTCAGAGCCCATCATATGTATCCAAGAGGCTGTTGGCTCGCTGCATCACTTCCACAATCGTCGTACTATTCACCTTTCTCACGAGCAGCATTGTCTTCGTCGCTTTCTTCTCTCTCTCTCTCTCTTTCTCCTTCTCCTCCTCCTCCTCCTCCTACTTCCCCTCCTCGTTATCGTCCTCCTCTCCCCCCTCCTTTTCTCGCCCCCCAGCCTGCGTCGCCGCTACACCCTGTCGAGTTTCCTCCGCCATCTCAGACGGCACTTCGTGAGTCGCACCCTTGTCGTCGTCATCCGCGTCATTCTCTGCCCCCACTTCCTCTTCGTACTGTTCTCCTTGTAGTCGTCCTCATCTCCGCCCTCCCACTCCCTATCCTCCTCGTCACGCGTCGCCAACCATTCAGGGAATCCTCCGCCATGTCAGCAAATCATTCCTCCAACGTCTCCCTCTGGAGGGTCGACAGAATGGCGCAAGCCACTTGAATAGAGAGAGCGAGAACGAGCGAGAGAGAGAGAGAGAGGACGAACAAATAATAGAGAGAGGGAGCGAGCGAACAGCAGCAGCAACAACAATGCTTTAAAATGGTTCGTTTTCACATGATCGCCTGTCAACCAACACCTGTATTAGATATACACATACATACATATACGCATAGTACATACCAAACCCTCGACACCCGTCCCCTACGTCTTCGATCGTACGCCCTTGGAGGTAAATCTTCCTGACCTGCCACCGCAACCCCCAAGGCAGGACAAAGAAGGAGGGAAAGGACACCGGGAGGAGAGAGAGGGATGAAGCACGACAGAGATGAGCAGGAGGGGGGAGCAGGAAGTGGTGAGGAACAGAACACCAAACGGCAAAACCAAACGGGCGGGTCGGGCGGGGCGGGTCGGGCACGCCCAAACGGAAGGGTCGAGCGGATGGGTCGCTAAAGCGTCAGTCCTGCATGAATCGCGAGGCAGTCTCGAGCGACAGCGCACTTCCCAAGTGCACCAAAAGGAAATCCCCTTCGAGAGCGTGGTTCCTGAATGTTGTGGGCGCGGCGGCTCAACACATTGCGAGGAAGTACAACGCCAGAGCAAAATTCCTGCATACATTGTGAGGCAATCCCGCGCGAGAGCGCCATTTTGAATACCTTGTGAGGAAGCATCAAGCGGGAGCCATTATTGTGGTAGTTCTTCGGGGCCCAGCAATCCAATATGAGGCGCAAGATTTTCCCTGGTAAAAAACAGTATGCGAGCCCCGGGAGGAACACTTCACTTGAAAAACACAATGAGCACCCGGTAGGATCAACGATACTTATTCTTCATCAGTGATGGTTTAACAACCACAAAAACACGCCAGAACGCAGGGGCACCGTCGCAATGATGACTCCCCATCCCACCGCCGAAATTATGTTCCGAAGTGGCCGCGAACGGACCAACGGAACATGGTTGGAAATCCGTTCCCAGGATGGTCCCAAGACCCCTCCACGAGGTCCCTCAAAGGCCTCCCAGAGTACCCCAAGATGCACCTCCAAGGCCACCAAAAAGGCCACCAAAAGACCTCCGAAAAGCCCGCCTAATATATGCGCCGAGGAGACCCACATGCCAGGAACCCACAGCATTCCCGAACATATTCTCAGGAGATTCCAGGAGCGTGGCCGAGAATATGTTGCTTCAATCGTTCCACGCCTGCTCGATCACTCGTACCTGTCGCGTGACACTGTCAAGGAAATTGCTTAACGTGTCGCGGAGGCGGCCCCTGCGACACGGCACGCCCTGCAAGCTGATAGCGTGTCGCTCCGCTCTGCGGGGCGGGAGGCTGGGAAATGCTCCCACCTTTCATGCTCGGTGCCCGGGGCGCGTTTAGATCGTCGCGCCGAACTTTGGTGGGCCATTACCAGCGGCGCGACACGCTGAGCAACCGTTCCTGACCGTAACCTCCATCGCTTCCTCAGGTATACCAATTGCCTGATATCCCTCCTTGCCCCATCGCGGACTCTCGATAGACAAGGCCACACGCGCCCGTGCCCAACAACCCAAGAACAGCGGCGGGATCTGCCGAAGGTTCACATATAGACGCGTTTACATCTTCTGCGGATGGCACAGCATAGCCGAACAGATCCACGTCGTGCCTATATTTCTGCCGCATTGATTTGATGCAGTCTGGGCACTTTGCGAAAATATCGAAAGAAGTGCTCCTCTCGGCTATACGACTGCCGCTTGCTTTGTTGACTTGCATGCTCGTCATATCCGTTGTATTGTACCACCGGATTCCAATTCCAGACGCATTCATCAACCGGCGCTGCACCTCATGAAAAATCTGATTCAAATCGTCATGTAACGTTTCGGTATGACCGATATAATCAACATACGGCTGGTCATCAGGTGAAACAACGTTCGGATACATTGCCAAGCAATGTACGCTGGAGCAGCGGCCACAATCCTCCTTAACACAAGCGTCGCAAGCGTGCCCATCCATACAATATCTTACCATGGAAGCGCGACGTAGAAAAGGATTTCTCACAAAAGCCCACACAAAATAGTCTCTCCACTTCTCCCGCGATGGAAGCTCTCGTCTACAAGCCCGCCAAACCCTTTGCCCTCGTTCATACGCCACGGCATCTTGACCATGATCGAGCAGGGACATATCATCGCACTTCGACTGAGATCCAAATGCATCGGGGTAGGTGACTCCACACAAAGACTCCATGAGCACTTTCCGAACCGTGCTTCCCCCAACCTTGGCAAACTTGAGCCCGATGAACTTATACTTATCAGAAACCCAGATTTATAACGGCCTGTGTTTATCGTTGTCATGAGGGAGCGCTTTCTTCTGCACGTATCCGCTGAGGGCAGCCGGCCTGTGCGCTGTGGCAGTGGTTGGAGCTGGAACCTCCTGTGCCGAGCTTGCAATGGCGTTGCCATTGACCCGTGACCGGTACCCAAACAGAACCGCATCGTTCCTGTAAATTTGCAGTACCGTTTCAAGGCAACCTTCGCAACTCGAGAATATAGGGAGGTCATTAGTGTCTGAAGGGTCAGTCCCACTCAACACACTGTGATCAAACACACGCAAGCCCGTCCCGGTAGCGTGCAGGTACCTCTGCTCCACCTCACCCAGCACGGTCTTCAAATGAAACTTGTAGGCTTCCCTGTGCCCGACGTAGTCCACGTAGGGTTCATTCGACGGCGATGTAACCCTTGTGTGTAAGCCGTCGCAATGGTTGGCGTGACAACGACCACAGTCGTGTCGAAGGCACGTGACGCATGTGAGCTCACTCATGCAAGTTCGAATCATACCGATGCGGCGGGCAATGGGATTCGCTACAAAAGCGAATACAAAGTATTCTTTCCATTTTACCTTCGAGGGCATGTCAAGCGAGCAACTCGCTGTTGTCTTTTAGGAATGTCCCTGGCCGTGGTCAAGAACTCTGATATCGCTGCAAGACGTTTTGCTAGAGGAGGCTCCACTTATACCGCACAGGGCTGCCTTCAATCCCTGGAGAACCCTGCTCGCACCAACTTCAGGAAAGTAAATGCCAATGAATCTGTACTTGTCCGAAACCCAAACGCACAAGCCTACCTTGTGGTCGTGAGGGACGGCCGCCTTCCTAACAAAACCGCTCAACACAGTGCCATTGGGCTCCTCATTGCCAGACTGCCCCATTGAGCGTGGAAGGGATGTTGTCGCTGGCAACGGGCTGCTGAGAACAGAAGTACCATTCAACATCTCTGGTAGTGCTATGTCCTGGCCTGCATTCGCTGACAATGAATGTCTAAAAGAATATGTGTCTAAGGAAATACTGGGGGTAGCATTGAACAATCCCAAGACCCTAAACTCGTGCCGTGGCACTGTCACCAGCAATGCAAGTGAGAAGCCAAACCCGACAAGGAAGATAGTAAGTAACACACTGAGACTCTTGCCGCACTGCTGCACCCGCATCTAATATGATGAACTACGGTATGTTGTCCTCGGATGCCCGTAGTTCTCGAAAGCCCAGTGCGAACTGCCGCAACTCATCTCCACATTTCCCTTATACGTTGCTGGGAATAAACGTACAGAAGATCGGGCAGCTGCGAAGCATTGGATACCTTGCAACCCTGCCCCTGAAGCGCACGCCATCGCCAGAGCCAACATCATGCATGCGCACGGTTATACTTTGAAGGGCGTATCAGACATACGGCAAACCAAGCTTATCATGTTCATTGACGTGTTGTTGATGGCATTCTGGCACATGTGGCTCAAATTGTGCTTCGAGTCCTGCGCAATGTGCCTCACATTTTGTTCTACACAAAGGGTGAAGGTTAATGTTGTTGAGTTTCCCCTGAATTGCTCAACATCGCGTGCATCTCTTACCCATCGAGGTCGTTCATGCGCGTGCCATGGCTTGTCTCAAATTCGGTGTGTAATCTTCGCGAAGCGACCCTGGTGCCCATGGTAAATGGCAAAGCACTTGACGTGAATTGAATCCTCTTGTCTCACATGTCCCCTCTCTTTATATATACGTACTGTACACACAAGAATCTCTCACCCAGTCATGGGTTCAGGTTCCCCATGAAACCACATCCTGTGTCACTAACGCGTTACAATCTTGCAACATTTGACCTACATGCGTTTGAGCAAATGTGTGGCATCTGGTGTCATGCTGTGTTTGTCCATGCCGCAAGACACGTATACGTAATCTCGCCTCGCGCCTTCAGTTACCCCTGGTTTAACGCCTTAGTCTTCTCGCATCACTTGCTCCACAACTGGCTGCAGATCTTGGCCGACGTGCTACTGACAATCGTGTTCCCAATGTCCTCTCACCCAGCCTGCTTCACACACGCCTCCCCCCTCCAAATTCGAGAACGGAGAGGACTCCATAACTCGCGCGCTTTTCTCTTCGGCTCGGTCGATGGCCAGCAACTCTACATCAAACTCGAGGTCTGCGTCCGGGGGTATGTCCCTCCCGCCACCCTCGGCACCGTAGCCCAGCCGGGACGGGATCCTGGGAAGGGGCTGGAAGGGGAAGCATCGCGGAGTGAGCGGGGCGAGGGCAAGATGCGGTCAAGGGCTGTGCATGGGAGAACAGATCACTACATAGGCATAACCTTTCGGAGACTCGCACGCATTTCGTGGGTCGGCGCTGTACCCTCTTCACCAGGGCGCTTCGCGCGTCGGCACCAGAGGCGCCGCCAGGGTGGGCCCAGCGCCGACGCAAGAAATCTGCACGAATCACCGAATGTTTAAGGCTGTGTTATTCCGCAGAGGGAGGAGATGGAGGCAGGGACCTGATGTAAGTAGCCAGGGGAAGCCTTTCCAAACGAAGGAGGGGACAATCTTGCGCGCTCCAGAAAACCTCGCCTTGGCCGGCAATCGGCTTCCGCAAAAGCCAGCGGAAGGCTAGCGTAAGCCGGCGGAAACAGAACAGAGATGGGTTCGCCAGCGGAAAATGGTGGAAGGTTGGCGGAAGGAAAGGCGAGACGTCAACATGTCTGGACCGCAAGGTTTGCCGACTCGGTTATCCAGGCCTGGCACGGGTGTTCCTGGAGGCAGAACCCCCCCACCAAACCTAAGAAGGAGAAGGGGAAGGACTAGTCAGCATCGAATCGGGAGATCGGATCGATTTGGAATGCGCGTCGCATCGGGCGGCAACGTCACGGATACGAGCGTCGGGCCGCATCGGACATTCAGAATATCGGACTCGGTTCTGATCGAGCTGGCACCATCGATATCGAATCGAATCGGTCGGATCGAAATGGACCCTGGAACGTCTATACCCCGCGGCACCCAAGAGACAACGACCAGGCATGAACCTTTTTGAGCACAGAGTGGGGGCTACCAGATGAACGCACGGCACCAAAAGACAGGCATCCATGGCTTCCGACGGTCCGGCGTAGGCCAATGAATATATCCGCAGACCCCCGCTGCAGGGGTTGAAAAGGCATGCGAAACAGTTGGTTGTACCCCTCCCCCTCTCCCCCTCCCCAGGGGTCCAAAATCCCGTTCTGGGGACCCACGAGCTCGCCGACACACCCAGGGGGTTCTCCAGAGCCCCCAAAACAGCCCAAGAGGGCCCAAGCAGAGCGCCGAGACAGTCCAAGAGAGTGTCGGGACTGCCAGGGTAAACCCGTGACGGTAAAATATGGCGTCAACACAGCCCACGAAGCCCCCAGGACGGCTTCAGAACTCCCAGAGGACATGCCGAGAAGGCCCCAAAAGGCAAACACTGTCTCCTTCCCGTGGGTGCACGTGCACGTTCCCCATGCTCGCAATTTTCGTTATGACAGCGTCCAATGCGGTCCAAAAGGCCCCCAAAATCGTCCCAAGACGGCGAGGCCCCGTAGAGGGCCCGAAAACTGCCCAATACAGCTCCAAGAGGGCCCCAAAACGGCCACAAGGGCCCCAGGGACGGCCCACGAGGGCCCCAGGAAAGGCCTAAGTGGAACACTTCTGACATCATCGAGCCTTTTCCCCAGCCCATGGCCCCAAAAGCCTCCCAGAGACCTCCGAGGCGCCCCTAAGAGGCCCCCACGAGGCCTCCAAGAAAAATGCCCCCAAGCTGCTCCAAAGCAGGCCTTCAACAAACCCCAAAGAGCCAACCAAATGCCGCCCAAAGCCGTCCAGGCCCGTGAGAGTTGAACCCTCGCGGGCGTGAGCAACAAAAACAGCCATTCCAACTCAACCATACCCTGCCGAACGCCCTGGACGTCTCTACTCAACTAGGGCTCGGCGGAATGGCGCAAGCCACTTCAATCAGGTGTACCCATCGCTCGGCAGAGGCGGGTAGACACATAGTGTAGGAAAGCGCTGAGACAAAGAGGGGCTTCCAAACGAGAAATCCAACGGGCGCCTACAATCCGTCTCTGGTCGTATGTTGTCTAACGAATTATGCGCCGCCTCTTCCAAACTTCATCTTCCCTTCGGGGGGGTACCCCCCTACCGTACCTGCGAATCGTTCGGGTTTCTGCGAAGTGTCAGAGGGCCCTTTGTTCGTCCATGGTCGCCCCATGAGAGCCTCCGATATGTCAAGCTGGCCTCCATGATGGCTCATGATGGCCGAATATGGCTCAATATTGCCTCCAACATGCTTCAATAAACCACAAATACTGCTCCAAAGCGGTTCCAAGTGCTCTCCGACCCCCACCCAGGACCCCCCAAGAGGCCACCAATCGCCAAAAACAAAAAACAATGGTTTGTGCGTTTTCGTCGTTTCGCTTCCGATGCGCGCTGGAGGCCCCGAGATGGCCCAGAATGGGCGAAGGTATCCTCAAGAGGGGCCCGAGAGGCACCGCTGACGGCCCCAAGAGCGCTCACGATCGTCCAGAAAGCGCACTTAAAAAAGGCCCCCGTAGGTTTATGATCTGGTGTGTCTCAGAGAACCGCCATCCGACCTCAAAACGCCTAAACGCACCCAAACCATACCCAAAGCGCGCTTCAGTGTGGCCAACGTAATGAGCCCAAAACCACCCCCAAAGTATCCCAAACACACATTACGTTAAAACAACAATCATTAGATTACGTTCCAGAGTTGTACTACAGGCGCGCGTAACATTACAAGTGCTGCAGCGCAGAGTGCACGCGAACAGAGTTGCATTACGCATGGCCGAGTTGAACCCCAGAGCGTTACCGACCTGGCTGCACGACAGCATTTCGGAACATTGCGCAATGCTGGTATTGTAGAAAGCAAGCGCTGTTTTCCAAGTCATCTTGAAAGGACCATCCGCACCGCTCCAACCACATCACCATTGAGCGCGTCTTGCGTCGGTCGTTTGCCTGCCCGCGCGGGGTCGATTGTTGACTCAAAAGAGCCCTGGGGCACCACTGAGGGCACCGGTAGGCTCGATGGCCAGGCGCGCCCGAACAACATGCCGGCACGAAACCCGCAACCGTGCAGGAAACACTCCGAAAATTGCAATGGCAGCCACTATTCTCCAAGTCCCGAGGGAGCTTTCACGAGGACCACCGCGAGACCCACGAGAGCCCCAGAGATTGAACTGCAAAGATTACTGCACATAGAATGCACCAGTAGATTGCAACACATGCATTGCACTACATAGCTTGCACCACATAGAGTGCTCTAAAGATATTGCACTACGTAGCTTACAGAACAGTTGTTTCACCACATGAGCTGCGACACATATCTTGGCCCACGTAGATTGCAGCACATAGCTTTCACCATATCGGTATCACCACATAGACTGCACTGACATAGCTTACACGGCCTAACTTGCACCACGCAGGTTGCACCACATAGATTGCACCAGGATTGCACCGCAGAGATTGCATTGGCAGGGCTTACACCACCAAGATTGCACCCCATAGGTTGCACCACATAAGTTGCACCACCTAGACTGCACCACATAGGTTGCGCCACATAGGTTGCACCACATCCTACTCCTCCTTCGAACTCACCCCGGGAAGAGGATAAGGATGGATGGGGAGGGAATAACCAGCCAGGGCTGGATGTTCCACCAACAGTGAAGGAAATGCCCCCAGTCGGGGGAATGTAGATCTCTCGCAGGCCGCTTCCCCGTCCCATGGCCCATGGCATGGGTAGCTCCCTCGCCTCAAGCTGCGTATGCGAAGCTCTGGCTCTGCGCTCGCGCGTAGTGTCTTATACTGGCTGCAAAGAGTCTGCGCTGGCCCATCGTCTCACGAGATCCTTATCATCGCCATGGCCTTTTTCTCTATCTCCAAAACCGCTGGAACCGCCTTCGCCCATATCTGGAACGGCTTGTCATCCCACAGATCGTAAGTCGAAGCCTTCTTCTTGTAGCCGCCGATCGCTGCTTTCATCTGCACCAGGTTGTCTTTCAACGCATCGGCGGAAACGATGACCTTGCCCTCAAAGATCGTCGCAAGCGCCCTCTGCACAACGTTGACCGCATCGACCACGAACTGATACGGTGGGAACACGGTCTGCGAACGGCCCACCTCGAGGATCGTCTTCCTCTCCTTCAACTGACGCCACTTCTCTTCCACCTGAGCCGCGAGGTCCACCAGCATCTTGGCTGGAATGTTCCAGAGCGTCTTGTCGCAGCGCGCTTTCGTAGCAACAAGCGCGTTCTTGACATCAGGCTTGAGCTTCTCCGACCAGATCTTACCGTTGCAGCCGCCTGCCCAAGTCGTCAAAACCTCAGCGTCGCCTGAGTAGTCCTCGATCTTGATCTTGTTGTGGTCCAGCTTCTGGTCGACGATGCCACTGATGAGCGCACGCATGCTCGGCAAAGACACGTGGATGCCAGCAGCGTTGATGGCGGCGCCTTTCTGCGTCAATTGCTCGTCCAATGCGTCGAGCTTCGTGTTGAAGGGGCCGACGAGCGCGAACATCTCCTTCACATCCTCCAGCGGGATCTTATTCGCGAGGTCCTCGACCAAGCTCCCGTGCTTCACTTCAGTCGCACGGCGACGCTCGCCCAGGTCGAGCGCCTCGCCGAACACCTCGAGGAATGAGCTGACGGAGACGCCCTTCATGGAATGGGTGCTCGCTGGAACCCACGGCTTCAGCATGCGCAGGCTGGTGACCATCAACTTGCTGCAAGCGGCATCCGCGAAGCCGTCAGGGCCACAGAGGGACGCGACGATGCCGTCGACCATCGCGAGGGTGGCTAAGTCCACGCCCAGCGCGCTGAGCTTCGGGCACTCGCGCAGCCCTTTCGCGGCCGACAGCGATAATCCCAACGCGTCCTGTTTGGCCACGAGTGCCTCGAAGCTGGTCACCGCCTCGGCGGCTTCGCACGCCGCCTTCAGATCCATCAGCAACGTCTCATTCGCAACCCCCGCTCTCCTATCCCGCACGTCCTCCATGGCATGCTTGAATTCGGCCTCCGAGGGAAGAGATTGCATGACACCAAGAAGAACGTCTCATACGCGCTCAGGGCGTCCAACGGCCCATCTGCAGAGCTCAGCTTGTCGTGAATGAGTGCAAGGTTGTGCAGTGCGCAGTCCTTCAGCGGACCCATGATGCCATCGAACGCGTCCTCAGGCAGCTCGCCCTTCAGCATGTAGATGCTCTCCATGTACGCCTTCAACGTGTCCAAAGGTACGGCCGCTGCACCTGGTGCCAATGCGGTCTTGATCTCCTGGAGGCGGGGCTCAGCCCTCTCGCGAGGCTTTCTGTATTTCAGGTAGTTAGCCTTCTGACCATTCCAGTATGGCTGTGAGCGGATGGTTACGGCCGGCGATTGGGCTAAGGTGCACTGCTTCGGCGGCGTCGCCAGGTCCGCGAAGTCATCGCGGGACCCGCCGCCGTCCACCGTCTGGAACATCATCACCAGGATCCCCCTGAAGCACGTGAGCAGCTCGGTGACCACGTTGGCCAATGTCTCTTCCGCGCAATCGCCTGGCATGTTCAGCAAGTGGGCCGGGAAGCCCTTGGAGAAGTTGATCACCTGCTCCGTGCCGCTCTGGCCGATCTTAAGCATCGGCGCCAGTATGACCTTAACTACGGTCTCACCGAACTTCAGAGCTTTCTCCGACTCGGAGATGTCCAAGGCACGCACTTTGGGGTTCGTCGGGCCATACGTACACGCGAAGGGCCCCATTTCACCTTTCTCTTTCTCCGAGGATTTGTCCTTCGCCATCGCCCTGTCCCAAGGGAACACGATGTCCATGATCTCGTCAATCTTGTTGTAGCTATCTGGGTCCTCCTGCCAGATCTTGACGCGCCTGTCGAGGATGTACTGCTTGGCAACCGCTGGGATCCCTTGTCCAGAGTTGAGCAAGTCCTCGCAGGTCTTGTTGTCACCCGTGAGGCTGACCTCGAAGACGCCGCCGCGATGAAACTGCGTGCACTTGGCCGCCAACTCTATCCTCTCCTGCAGCATATCAGCGTCGGGTGCGTCAGGCTCCTTCTGCAGGAACTCCCTGGCGTTCTGCATCTGGGTGCCCTTCTTCTTGTGGTCCAGGATGGCCCAGATGCTCAGCTTCGCCACGTGTTCCCTGGCGTTCCTGGCGGGCGGGCCGTCGTCGAGATCCTCGCCTGTCCCGTAGGCGCCGTAGACGGAAGAGGGGCCGCGCTGAAAGGATGCTTTGCGACAAAACTGACTGCCCCCGCCCAGCACTGATGCGGCGTCGCTCTCGGCACCCTTGGCAAGAGTGGTCAGGCCCGCCGGCGGCGCCGCCGACCTGAGATCCACGGAGAGATCCGACAGGAAATGGCGCGCGTTGGAGGCCTCAGGCTCGAGGCAACCGCCCCCATCAGGCCCACCTGGCCTGTCGTTGTCGCCCGAACCGCCGCCGGCGTCGCTGTCGCCCGAGCCACTGCCATCGTTATCATCATCATCATCTCCACCGCCATCGGGTTGATGAGCTGGAGGGACCCTGGCGCTTCTCGTCCTGATCTCCTCCTCGGTGAGCGCTTTCGCGAAGCCAAGCGCGCTCTCGTCGCGAACCCTCTCCGTCTCGTTGTCGTAGAACCTGCTGGCCTCATTCTCGAACACAGCCCTGGTCTTCCAGACGCCGTCTTTCTTGGTCACCTCTTCGACCCTCTCAATGTCCATCTCCACGTCTGGCCTCGCTGGGTTCCCCACCAGGTAGACGCTCCGAGCCTTGCCATCGAGGTCAGTGGCGCTCGTGGGTTTCACTTTGAGCGCGTGGGGGGAGACGCCGAACTTGCCCTTGCACTCGCCAAGCTCGAGGGGGAGGAAAGACGCGCGGTACACGACGCGGAACCTCTTGTTGGATGTCACCTCCCCCTCGCCGAACGTGAGCGAGATGGCCCGTCTGCCTCGGCCTTCATGCCGTTGTTCCAGCACTCCTTGAAGCTATCGTCCTCTCGGTACATCTTCGAGGCATCTACCCTCGGGATGTAGCCGTGGTGGCGCTTCCAGTAGAGGTAGCATTTCATGCAGGCGTCCTTGTCGAAGTACTGCGGGCAGGGCGCAATTCAAACATGGCATGAAAGCGGACTAAGGGGAGGTAGGGAGTTGAATTGGCAAGTCTTCTGGCCTCGCATCCAACGCGCACCAATTGTCTCTCACGAAGCCTTCAGAATGCGGCCTCTGGGGGCCTCGAAACAACGCTCCGAGAGAGCGCCCATTGTGCCGCAGAGATGGCAGCGAAGACCCTGCCAGCTCCAGACGGCCCAAGAAGCTTCGAGAGGGTCCACACACGCGCTCCAAGACGGGCCACTATGGCCTCAAGACGGCCTAAGCTGCTTCAAGACGGCCTCCGACGATGATTCTAAGGCGGCCCGAGGGGCCCGAGAGGCCCCAGGAGGGCCCCAGCACGGCCCACGAGGCCCCCGAGAGAATTCCGATACTGCCCAGGACGGACTAAGAGGCTCCAGGACTGCCCCAGAGCGTTCCAAAAGCTGAAGAAGTGGCCTCCAGAACGCTCGAATACAGACCGGGAGACATCCAGGACGCCCCAGGAGAGCGGCCCAATACGGCCCAAGATACCCCCAATACGTCCCGAGGCCAAAGAATCTGGTCCCAAACCAGTCGAGGTACCTGTTTGAGGCCCGCGACTGCCGCAAACAACTTGGCACCCCTAAGACCCCTCCATGACGGCCCAGGGGAAGCCAGAGAAGGGCTTCCATACGGCTCAAGAGGGTGCCCCGCGCCCGTTGTTTGAACCCTTTCCCCTGGTCTCCTGGGCGCCGTCCTGGCACTCGCCGCAGAAGTCGCACTTCGGCTTCCTCTTGCCGCGGGAACCCTTCGTCGTGCCCGCGCCGCAAGACGGGGGCGGCGCCGTGGACGCGCCCGCCGAGGTGTGCGGTTTAGATTTCTTGGGCAGAGCCTTGGGAACAAGGGCCTCGTTACCTGACGCTGGTGAATCAGGTCGTTCCTGGCCCCTGCCGCGGCCGCGACCGATCCCCATGGCCCCGTTCAGACTCTGGCTCCCGCCACGCGGGGTTTCGGCCCCGAGCGACACGACGGTGCCATGAGAACCCCAGGGCCAAAACGGCTATGAGCAGTCGCCACTGCGGCGTCGAATACGCAACCAGACTCGTTTGGGGTCGGTCTACAGGAATGGCACTTTAGCTTAGCCCAAACAGCAGAGACCGCAGACAACGTGGACCCCAAACAGCGTGGACCCCAATCAGCAGAGACCCACCACAGAATTGATGGACTCCGAACAGCTTGGACCCCAGGCAGCAGGGACCCCAAACAGCATGCACCCCAAACAGCGTGGACCCCAAACAGCAGAGACCACAGACAGCGTGGACCCCAAACAGAGTGGACCCCAAACAGCAAAGACTCCACACATAACTGATGGACCCCAAACAACGTGGACACCAGACAGCAGTGACTCCAAACAGCATGGACCCCAGACAGCGCGGACCCCAGACAGCATGGACCCAGACGGCGTGGACCCCAGACAGCGGGATGATTATAGCAGTGATGGAGGTAGTCGCACTGGCATTGGTAGTTGCGAGGAGCATGATGCTGATTATGATGCTGGTGATGATACTGGTCTGATGATGATGGTATTGGTAATGGCAACCATAGTAACGGGAGCGGTGGCGATGAAGGTAGTGGTGATGGTAACTATAATTGTGATTGCGATGCTGGTGGTAGTGGGGATGAGAGGTCTGCTGGTAGTGGGGATTGCGATGGTAGTTGTGACGGTAAGTCGAGTGGTGATGGCAGCGTTTATGATGGTAGTGGTGTTAGTGGTGATGGTGATGTGTTTCTGTTGATGATGGTAGTGGTACAGAGGTGATGGAGGCGATGATGACGGTCGTGGTGAGGATGCTGGTGGTGGCTATGTTATGTGTGATGCTGGAGATGGTGGTGGTGGTGGTGGTATGGGGGGCCGATGGCAGTGGCGATGGTGACGGCAGCGGCGGTAGCGTCGCCTCTGCACCTCCTACCCAGGAGGCGACGGTGATGAAGACGACGACTGCATCGCTGGCCATCTGTTCTCCGCGGCCCCCAACAGAAGGGGCGCGCAATGTGCGGCATGTGCTGGCTCAACACGCGAGTGCCTTACACGAGCCAGGCTCCTCGGTTACCTCTCTGCTGGAGATGCCCCTATACGCGAACGCTTGCCCACGATGACCCTGCACTGAACGCAGCCCGTTCACGGCATCAGCGGCAGAAGGGAAGCGCCTCTTGAGGGCCGCCGCAGACTTCGATCAGTCAAGTGGGATGTCCCTGATTGTGTCTAGGTGCTCCGAGTCTCGCTGGGCCTGCACGCCGTCTGCTGCCGGGGCTACTTGCGACAAGTTCGAGATGGCGTTCAACCTGGCGCGCATCACGCGGTTCCTGACGGAGAGACGCCAAGTCTTGACCTTTTCGAACTTGAGCTTATTGAGCAGCGCGAGACAGCGTTTCTTGAGCACGCGATATTGGGTCCGATTAACCCAATTTGGGCGCCCTATCGGCTGAAGCTTCGGTGACATCACAGAAAACCGAACTACAATTATGGTCGGGACGTTCCGCGCGCGCTCGGCTCTGAGCCAACTCAGCTCTTGAAACAGACTGGGTTGCGACCGACTCTTCAGAGGCAATGGCGATGGCGATGCTTGTGACGAGTGCCCAGTGATCCAGTTGCGATGGCGATGGCGGTGATGGCAGTAAGGATGATGATGATAGTGTTCATTCGTAGTGGTGATGGTCGTAATGGTGGTGATGGTGATGGCGGCATGCTTGTGACGAAGATGGTAGTAGCTGTGAAAAATGATGATGGCGATGGCGATAGTAATGAGCATGATGGTGACGGTAGTTGGGGTGGTAGTGATGATGATGGTACTGATGGTGGTAGTGACGACGATGATGATGATGATGATGATGACGGTAGCGCCCGAATGCGACAACAGTTTGAACATGATGTTCTCTCAGAGGCCTCCGACGGAAGAGGCGCCAATGGCGATTGGCAAACGTCGGCGCTCACGGCCGATACGGAAGTCGGCTCTAGGCACGCAATATACAAGGACCCTAACAACGAATTGGGCACCGCAAGTCCCGACCCTCGAAAAGGGTACCGGCCAGAGTTTGGAAGATCAGTACCCCTGCGCATCCCAGCTGACATCCACCACATGGTTGCTAATGTCCCCAGGGTTTATGCCCATGCCACGGAGAACGTCATTGAGCGACTTCCTGGCGGCCTGATCCTCGAAAAGGCCGTCGTTCTTATCGGCAACCTTCGAGCTCGTGGGAGACGAAGCAGCAGCGGGTGGAGCCTCCTCTGCGATCTGCGACGCCGCGAGGGGCGAGACTGAACGCTCTCGAAGGGCTTGCGGGCGCGATTCACCACCGTGGCCGAGAAGGGCCTCGTCGATGGTGACCGATGCGCCCGCGACCGTGATTTTACCAGCGCCTTCCACCACCGTGGGCGTCGCACCCTGCTCAGGCCACGCGGTAGCTCGCAGCGGGGCCGCCAGCGCCACTTTCTTCTCCTTGGTAACGTCCTTCTTCTCCTTGGTAACCTCCTCCTCCTCTTCCGACGAGTCTATCCCCTCGCCTTCCTCTGCCGTGATCATCGGGGAGCACCTCCGCACTTTGATCGATCCCTTCTCCTGATGCGGCTTCGGGCTGTCGCCCCTCGGGCGCTTGAACAGATGGCGCTGCTCCTGCGATGCGTCGGCGGGCGGCGGAGCTGTGGGCCGAGGCTTGATCGCGAGCCTCTGCTTCTGTACCACCTCGTACTCCACCATGTGATCTTTTGCGTGCCCGAACGGCAAGTCATCGCAATTGTAAGTGGCCGCTGGTACCCTCTCCCGAATATGGAACTCCGGTTTTGTCCTCCCATCCGCTGGTGGCCCCTGCGCCGCTGAAGACGCTGCCTCAGCCATGGCGCGAATGGAACTCGTCGAGTATGGAGTATGGAACGCACGCAATGGGAATTCGTCAAGTATGGAACGTATGGAAACTCGTCAAGTATGGAACGTGATGGGAACTCGTCAAGTTCTTGGGATGAAATGGGCGACTGACGGATCACAAAGCTACCCGAACAGCGCTACCTGGCACGGCACGGCACGTAGACTCCAACGGGCACGTAGACCCCAAACAGCTCAACGGACACGTAGACCCCAAACAGCACTACCCGGCACGGCACGGCGCGACACACGGGCAAGGGGCACGCACGATAGCCTACTTGAATAGCACTGCCCCCAAATCGCCTACTTGAGCAGCCTACTTGAACCGCCTACTTGAATAGTCTACTTGAATACCTCCTCCTCCCCCGAACCGCTGCCCTCAATCGGAGGGCCCCTGACATGGCATTCCCACATCCCCGGGCACTAGCCCGCTGGCGGCGGTTGCCGTCTGGCATTGCATGCCCCCCCCCCCCCCGCGTCCTCCATAAACCCCGAGGACAAAGAGGCAGCGACGGAGGGCGCAACCTGTGGCGCAACCCACTATTAGCCCATGGCGCAACCTACTATTACCCTATGGCGCAACCAAATATTAGCCTATGGCGCAACCTGTGGCACACCCAACGATGGCGATGGCGACGGTAGCGATGCCTGCTCTGAACAGGCCAACGGTTCCAGCTGCGGCAACCCGAAGAGTGGCAAGACTGCACACGGCAATCCCTAATGCCGAAGGCTGACACTCGGCTCGACGCGGGCGCAAT
>CAUYUJ010020738.1:397637-429846 GCA_963575745.1 Prorocentrum cordatum | reverse complement strand
CTCCTCCTCATCCTCCTCCCTCCCCTCCTCCTGTGCGGCGTAGCATTGCATTGCGTAGCATAGTGCATCACCGCATATCGTAGCATATCATAGCGTCGCATTACAACGCTGCAGGGATCATCATGGCATAGCATAGCACAGTTTATCGCAGCATCTCAGAGCATGCGCATGCGCACCATGGTATGCTATGCGTTGCGGCGCAAGGCAGGTTCAACCCAGACGCGCAGCATGCCAGGCAGTGCTGAATGCAATGAGATGCAATGCAACTACTGCCATTAAGCTATAAGGTGCACAGCAGCTGCGGTATGCAATGCCACCCTATGGTCTGCAATGGTTGTGTAAGGGCTGCATGCTATGCGATGCTGTGCGATGATATGCAAACGTGATGATGTGTAGTATGTTTCGATGTGCTATGATGGGCCGTGCTATGCCGTGGTCTACCATGCAATGTTTTGCCAGATTGCGCAGTGCAGTGCAATGGGCCGACATGAGCAAACTCTGTCATATAAACTATGCTTCCACGTGGTGTACGATGTTCCATTGTGGTGTACAATTCATACGCATTTCGTAGTAGTCCATGATAAGTTGTTACATTGCATAGCAACGTAACGCACAAACTTCCGCAACACGTTTGCATAATATCGCGTTGCGCAGCATAGTGCAGCATGCCGCGTTTCCAGAATCCGTTTATAACATAGCATATCGGGCGTAACGCGGCAGCCACAACATACCGCAATGTCGCATTGAGGACATGGTATAGCAGTACAAAGCGAATGGCATTGGTTGCACTTCGTGGCATGGATTAGCAGCATTGGTCAGCGTCGCACGATGAGACACAACTGTTGATCACCGTGCCCTTTCACCGAGCTTCACTTACACAAGTCTCAAGGGGGCCCACTCCACAGACGGCAAACACTGCGAAAACACGGACTGAGCAGCCACAAACTGCACTGGACTCTAATCGCGCAGGGCCCGCACTGTTTCATTATTTGCTTATGCAAAACGTCGTGCGCCTACACTTGTGGCGATGCGCACTGGGGCAATCCCAGAACGAGCCACCACATTCTTGACGCCGCCACTGAACAAGGGACACGCACGAGCAGTAGTTGACGAAACCACCGTTGCGTCCATTCGCACTGAGAGAACACCAAACAATCTCGACGCCGCCACTGAGCATACACCGTGCTGAGAGAAGCAGTTGGCGAATCCACCATGGTGCCTGGCCAGGCTGGAGACCAACGGCGAGCATCATAATGCACTGAGCGCTGCCAATGAAAATGCAAAATGCTAAGAACATCAGCGGGTGAAGGGCGTGCCGATTCTGAGTGGCCACCCAAGGCGCTCAATAATTAATCGGGCCTGCCCCCCCATGGAACTCTGAGCTGTGCTGAAAACCATCTGCGGCAGGACATCAGCGTCGGTGCAGACCTGCGCTCAATGCCGCATGCACGCCGCATTGGGTTGAACCTGTGGAAGGAGTCTGTCCGCCTAGCCCTGCGGCCAAGGAGCATTCATGCGCGTCGCTTCATCGACGATCTGCACTGCGCGGTACTGCACCGCGTACTCGTAGAACTCCTTGTGCGTGGAAGGGCGCTGGTTGTTCATGGAACGCTTTGGAACGTGCGTGTGCAAGACCATTCCGCGACGCACTTCATGATCCATTGTCTGGTGGTACATGACTCCAACCGCGCACCCGATGTATAATGTCCCGCCCCACTCGCCAAGGAACACCACCTTCATGCCATTCGCGTAGGCAGCAGCGCACATCGCAATTACGTGGATGGAGCCGTCGCCGTTCGCCGAGACGAAATCGCTCGGCCTGGGGGGGGGGGGGGGCGTGGAGCTCCATGCGCACTTTGTTGTTCCCGCCCCCTTGAAGAGGCGCCAGGTCGTCTCCCGCACCATGGTTGCGCGCCTTGGGAACGTAGCCAGGCACGTGCCCCATCGCGGCCTCGACGACGGGAGTGGCCCCGCCACGACGAGATTCGCCCGACCGCACGATGCTCACAACATACGCAGATGGACATTGTGCGAAGACCGACTCGAAGGCCACGACCTCGTAGTAAGCCCTCCGCCCCCCCTGCGTTCGGGTTCGGCTGCAAGTAGTTCCTCAAAAGCCACTGCAAGTAGTCCCTGTGGCTCGTCGGAGGGCAAAGGTTGGACATGAAGATGGGGCTCGGCACCTGGGTGAGCCAGTCCCCCCGATGCAATTCGAAGAGGTCGAGCTGCTTGATTTCCACGCCCATCGCTCGCGCGCGAGCTGCTCCGCGCGCCTCGAGCACGCCCGCGTGGATGTCTGACGCGAACAGGCTATGCCAGAGCTGGCTGTGCGACGTGCGCTGGGTTATTATCGCCGCTGGACCCTCCACCCATGTCCATGTGGATCACTTGCTCCGTTTGCTGGGGCAGAGAGAACACACCGTAGATTGTGCGCGGCTATCTGGCCAGGTGATGCCCGGCAGCGCCCAGGCCCAAATTGCTGCGGGGGAGCTGGGATCTGCGAAAGGACCAGACGGGGTTGATGCGACAAGACACCCGAGAGGACGCAAGGCCATGCTGTGACCATGCCAACGGGCATGCCGGGAAGGAGAAAGAATCCGATTACTTTAAACATACGACAAAGGCACACTTGACTTGGCAGGGTCGACCTATCACTCATCACCTCCAAGTTCTGGGGAGCGGGGGGGGCCGAACAATGCGTGAGGAAGTGTCAAGCGGAGGACGTCGTTGTCGTAGCTCGAGGCTTCGGGGCTTTGTCGTCGTCGTCATCGTCGTCTGAGGGAATTGCTGCCCTCCCCCGCGGGGGCAGAAGTTCCCTCGCTGTCTCCCGTCGTCGTCGTCGTCGTCGCCGTCCTCGTCGTGACCGCCGTCGCCATCGACGTCGTCGTCGTCGGCATCGTCGCTGTCGTCGTCGGCGTCGTCGGCGTCGTCGTCATTGTCGTCGTCGTCCTCGCCATCGTCGTCATGGTCGCCGTCGTCGACGTTGTCCTCGTCCTCGTCTTCGTCGTCGTCGTCGCCGTCCTAGCATATCATAACCTACCCTGCCGTTTCATAGTACGCACTGTCGTGTTCCATCATATTGTGCAGCACTGTCTGTTTTTAGAACTGCAGATTCTCTGCGCCATAGGCTATGGGCTCGACTCGAAAAGGGGGTACATCGATCGAGAGAGCATGGCCCTGATCCGTGTAGGTCCCGACACCCCCTGCCGCAATGATGTCGCGCTCCAGTGGATCAGGGAGCACGCGAGGCGCAGCTATCTAAAAGGAACGACGAAATCCCTCGGCGCAGCGCGGGTCGTGCTGCACCTTGCGAGGGCGATGCCGACGGCCGATTTCGAATGGCCGAATTCGGCCCAAGAGTAGGGAGAGGGATGATCTGGCGACGGGGGATGGGCGCGGGTGGGGATCGGCTGGGGGCGAAGAAAAAACAAAGGAGTCCGAAGAGGGGTTGGTGGGGGGGCCAGGAGGTGAGAGGGGGCGAGTGGCCTCGGACGGGGCGACATGCTCATCGGAATCGGCGCTCGAGCAGGCCAGAGCCGTTCGGAGTGGCCACGAATCACCGGCAGCGGTGGCATTTCGCAGGCGCTATCAGACAACAACTGGCGGGGGTGGGGTCGGAGGAGCAGCAGTGCCAAGGTGGAGGGATGGGGGGGGGGGGCAGGAAGGAGGGCGGAGTTCAAATGGGCGGGGGGGGGGCACGGGGGGGCTGGCAGGAACGCGGGCCGAACGCCGGCCCGCTCACGCGCGGCCATCGGGCCACTTCAACAAGCCCCATGGGGCCACCTTGCACCAATCACCGTAATCTACACGGTGGCCACAGCTCTACTCGGCCTTAAGGCCGAGTAGGGCGGAGGCCACCTGAAGGAATCTATTACATGGCAAAGTATAGCAGAGCACATCATAATATGTCATACCGCGTTTTCATAGCACCGCACGGCCTAGCATAGCGTAGCATGCAGCGCTTCCGAAATCACCGCGTAGCAGCTCATGCGCCTGGGATGCCACATCAACAACGACGCACCACAACGTGGCATTGGCGGCATAGCACAGCATTGCACAACGTAGTAGCATGGTTAGCATATCCTGACATATATTGCCATTGCTCAGCGTCCCATGTCGTGCCAAACCCGTTGATGGCGCCACGCTTTTCAAAGAGCTTCGCGTGCGCAAGGCTCACGGAGGCCGACGCCGCAAACGACTGCAACGTCACGCACTGAGAAGCCACGCGCTGCACGGAGCTCTGAATTAGAGCCGAAGGACTCTTGCACAAAGCGCTCATACACAATCACACTGCACCTACAGTTCTGGCGATTTGTATGTGGCAACCCCAGACGAGCCAAGCAATCAAGATTCATCCACAGCCTCGTTCGGGCACCCGAAACCATCGACGAGCCCCGTCGTGTCTGGCGCCAGCAACCCGCATCCAGGGATCACCGCCCCCATCTCGGCAAGCTGACTTCGGAGGCTGTCTAACGTGAGGACTCGCAATGGAATAGTACGCAAATGCGGCTGGCTTTGCGTGAGATGCTATGCTATGCGATGCCACGGATTGCGGCAATGCTATGCTGTGTGTTTACATGGTATGCCTAGTACCAAGTACATATGCTATGATACGATGTGAGAGTAGGTTGGGTAGAACAGTATATGAATGCATCGGGCGGGTTATGATCCCATGGGGTGAACAGGAAGCCTCGGGAATAACGAACGCACACAGTATCGATAGCCCTCTCAAGTTGCCCAAGATGTCAGGAGCCCCCCGAGAGGGCCTGGAATGGGGGCCCCGCGAGTGCTCAGTTCTGAGACCTCAGAAGGGGAATGGGAGAGGGAGGATTGAGGGATCAGGGACGCAAGAGGGAAGGTGCACCGAGAGACACCGATAGACACCCAAATGCACCGAGAGCCCTTAATGAGCCGGAAGCATAGCGCACCTCAGCAATTCATAGCATATCATAATACTTCATGGCGTAGCGTTTGTCCTGGGGTGAAGAATGCTAGTGGAAATAATGTTCGTACTGCGGCACTCTCCACACATGATGAAATCTAGGGCTGCATATCAGGCTCGGGCCCCTCTTCCATTCTGCGCGCCCGTTCGAATGCCAATATGCGAAGGGCAGTCACGTCGCCGTCATGTGCCATGCGCTCGACGGTGCCGCGCGCGTTCTGGCGCATCATGTAAGTCATGGAGTGAACGCATATTCCACAGTGGTCAGGCTTATCCGCCCAGTTGTGGCCGTCCAAGAGCCAGGCCGCCAAGAAGCCAAGCGCCGTCCGCTCCCGACTGCGCTGGCCGTGTCCTAAGTCCCTGCAGTAGGCCGCGAACCTGTTGGTGGTCTCGCAGTACACGATCTCGCCGCATCCGACGGGGAGGTGCACATCAGCAGGGACATGCGGACCCCCTGGCCCACCGCCGCCGCCTCCGTCAGGGGGGCCACCGCCGTCGCCTTCGTCAGGGGGATCACCGCCTCCGCCACCGTCGTCGCCACCGCCAGGGAGGTCACCAGCCTCCGCCACCGCCTCCGCCTCCACCAGCAGGGGGATCCTCCTGCCCATCCTCTGAGTCCTCCTCGTTCTCGCTCCCTTTAGGTTCGGAGCCCTCGCCCTCGATGCCGTCGACAGGAACGTCGAGGTCTCCATGGTCGTTGTCCTCGTCCCCGTTGTCGATGTCAACCTCTGCATCCTCGCCCTCGGCGCCGCCCGGGTCACCGCCGTGCCCGGGGGCGCCGCCGCGAGCAGCTGCTTGCAACCTGAGAAGAGCGCAGACTGTTAGGAATTACCGCTACACCCCCCTCTTGACGATAGCGTGAGCCCCCCACGCACCACCCAACGACGTCAGAGGCTTAAGCGCAACCCTGCACGACCTGAGGAAGGCGGCCGATCTCTTGTTAATCACCGGCCCAGGCCAAAAGCACAGCTCCTTCCCGAAAGCGCGCGCCTTCTGGAACTTCGGCTGGGTCGCGCCGACGACGGCTTCAGAAGCGATGAGGCGATAATATCGGCGATGCAACGCAGCGCCGAATCCAACTTCATCCCTCATGGACTCCATAACGTCGTAGTCGCAACATATGGCGGACTCGGCCTCGAGCTTGACGAAGTCGTCCTCGGTGGAACTGCCTGAGCCCATGCCCGTATACACTGCAAATAAAGGGCTCAGGCTCTGAAACGAAACGCGCAGCCACCATGTTTGAGTAACCCGATCCTCCACCTCTTCCTCCGCCAATGGCTCAGGCGCCCGACTGACGATGCACGCGACAAACCAACCTTGCTGCAGATCGTGTCTATCAGGCTTACCTGTCGGAAAGACTCGACCGAGGCACGCGTATAGTCCAGACACCATGGCTTTAAGTAGACGATGATCCCCGCGGCAGCAGCAACGGTTGAGAATCCAACACGCCGAGCGTTTATTTGGCATCTTGCCGAACTGTTCGCGCTTGTCATGCTGGGCGACGAGGTGGCGCGTCTCCCAATCCGAGTCCAGGGCCGAAGCAATGCGCATGCAAGCGGGATGGGACGACGAGTCTAGGCTCGCCACGAGCTTGGCCAAATCTCTGGCTGACCGAGGCATCCAGCAAGCTGACTTGACCGTCGAAGTTAAAGGGGGTCGGCGCTCCCATGCCGTAGTGAGTGGCAGACCCGACATGCAGACGCCAGGAACAACTTCCAATGCCTCGGCCAGAGCATCAGATTGCCCAGTATGCGCCGCCAAGGCCTCGTCGTAAAGCTTCTGTTCCAGCACGCGCTTCTTGTCTGCGATGTGCCTGGTCCTGCGTAGGAGGAGTCGGCTTGCGGGGGTGGGTCGGGCGCGCGGGAGGCGGGCGGAAGCGTCGCTGGCGCCCCGCGCCCCTGGGGGGCTCCACGTGAGATTTTCCAGGCTGCGCCAAGCGCGCGCGCGTTACTTGCCCGCGCGCTCGCATTCGCGCAAGCGCATCCTGAGAAACTACGATTTGGATCGGAACTGGGCGACAACGGGCATGGGGCGCCTGTCAAGGCTGCTTCTGGGAGCGATTGCTGCTGGCTCGACGCGCGCGATATGCATGTGACGACTTTTGGAGGACGGGCGCTGCGCCGTCCAATCCAACGCGGGAATGGCGCGGCCCGGGGCGCGCGGCCGTCGCGGCACACGGCGGTCGACGTGACCGCATGGGGCGCGCGATCGGCCGCGCGGCATTTGCGGGCCATTCGGCCGACGCTGCCGGGTCGCCCTCAAACAGCCCGCCAGGAATGCGCAAATGCGCAATGCGCCAGCGCGCCGCCAGGATATCGCCCTGAAAACAACCTGTTCACTCTGAACGCCGACTGCGCGCCTCGCTGAACCAGCGAAGTCGCGCGGCGCGCCCGCGCCGCGGGCCCGCCGCAATGAACTCGCGGGAAAAAGGCCTCTCTCCATTGGTTATGGCACCGATTCTGGCCTACTTCCCCGTTCTGGCCGATTCTGGTTCCATCGCCGATTCCTCCTTTGATTCAGTATTGATTCCGTGCTGATTCTTTTGATTCCGCTAGAATCAGGGGTCGCAGTTGTGCCGATTCTGGTTTGATTCTGTACTGATTCCGTACTGATTCCTTTGATTCCCCTGTGCCCCGGAGGCCATCAGGCCGCGGCCCGAGCCCCCGCCTCGGCGGCAAAATTTTTCCACGAGCGCGGAAGAGTGTTGAGGGGGAGGGGGGCGGGGGGGGAGGCGGGGCGATTTTTGGGGCGCATCGGGCGGCCGAGCCGCAAATTTCCGGGCCCAGCGCGCACGCCCAACATGGCGGGCGCGGGCGCGCGCGCGCGAGTTCTCGACCGTCGGCGCATCTGCAAGTTCATACCCCGCCCCGCGCGCGGGAATGGAAACTTGCGTTGCGGTTTCCCATTGAACGCGCGGCCGTCGCCCCCCATGCTGCTCAGCGCGCAAAGCGCGCGAGCAGCATGGGGGGCTTTGCGTTCTCGCATGAGAAGTGCGCGGAACCGAACCAAACGGTCGGCGGCGCCCGCTCCTGCGCCGCGCGCGAGGCCATCGCGTCAGCGCGGGAGGCTACAAGGGACTGGGCCGTCGCCCTGGGGCGCGGGCACAGCGCGAGGCCCGCGCGGGTCTCTCGCGCCAAACATGCGCAACAAGGTCGGCCCGCCCGCCGGCTGGCGCTCGCGGGCGACGCGACGCCGGCGCCGACTGCGAGGCCGACTGGGCCCGGAGGATTCCTGAGAGTCCCGGGAAGGGACAGCGGGCCGCGATGGAATCGGCGCGGTCGTTGGCGACCCCCCGCGCCCGCCCCCCCCTGCAAGCCGACTCCTCCTAGTCCTGCGGGCCTGTGCGACGCCGTCTGCAATGCAGGCGAATGCATTAGCACCAGTGGGCAGCACAGCCAAGCTCGAGGATGACAAATGCGGCGGCTGCTGATCGTCATGCACTTGCGCCCTCATGCGGTCGGTAATGGATTCCTTGATCACCCGCAGTTCTTCGCGGCGTGCATCGCGATGCAAGGCTCTCTGCGCATCCTGAGCATCGGGGCCGAATGGTTTTGCAACGCCTGCTCGACCAGCTTGCGTGGCTGCAGCTTCATCTTTAGTGTAATATAGCCTCTCCTCTGGCGTCTGCTGCTTGTACGCGTCGTGGGTGCCCTTGAGGTCCTGCTCCGCTCTGGGCACGCCTCGGAGCTTCTCGCTCAGCCACGCCCTGCGTGCGCCTCCACTTGGCCCCTTGGACCTTTTCGGCGCTGCCTCCTCGGCGCCGCTAGCCTCCCCAGTCTGGTCATCGCCGCGGGCCTCCAGAGATTTGCTGTCGCAGATCTGCTTGCCCTTCCTGTCAACGAAGCGGCCGCTGGCCAAACCGAGCTCTATCGCTGACGACTGGCATGACGCCTTGATCACGTCCCGACGGATGCTCGCATGAGTAGCCTCCCTTCTCGCAGTGTCAACTTCCTCGTGCATTGCCCTGGTGACAACGTCGATGACGGCGCGCTCGGTGCAGATGTCCTCGCCGTAGTGCTCCACGAGCTTCAACATCCAGGGGTCGAAGCGGCACCTCGGGCACATGCCCAGCGCCCGACCCACGTAGGACACGTCGTTATCTCGTGCGCGATCGAAGGCAAGCCAGCACGTGCGATTGGGGAAATTCAGACTGGGTCGAACTAGCTTCATATGCATAGGCCGCCCCGAACGCAAGTAGTCAGAACGCTAGACACCGAGCATCTGATGTTCGACTTGCTAACGGCAAGGCTTCCCACGCATCTTTCGCCCCGTCGAGCAAGTCGGTCACCTCATCCTTGTACTTCGATTCCTGAGCGACGTCGTACGCCTCCTGCACTCTGAACCGCTTCGGTTTTGCGTCCAAGCCCTGCTGCACTGCAAACGCGCGGCGGGCGTTCTGCTTCTTCTCCCGCGCCTTGCCCGCCAAGCCGATGGCATATTGCATGAGAGCCTGCTGCGGCTCGACACCCATCGTCATGACGACCAACTTTGCTGGCGCCGAAACGCAGACACGGAATTCAAGCCCGACCTTCATGTACTGCTTCCTCTGCTTGATGAGCTGGGCATTGGCATCGCTATGGTGGTCAGCGGGGAGATGCCCTTCGGAGTTCTGGGCTGGCTCGTCAACAACGTCAGCGATCGGAAGCATCTGCCCCTGGTGCTGCTCTGAAATGCGCACGTTGAAACTCTTGCAGAACACCGCGCATGCCTCCTGGAACAACCCATGGACATTTTAACAGCCCGAGCCTCTCCAGCGCATCCCTTGCGCCTGTCCATCGCGACCTCGGGCATGGTCGGAAGCAACGTCCAGCCACCGCCGTCACGAAATGCACGCAAACGTACTGAACCACCTCCTCATAGTCGCATGGACCTGAGACATAGACTTCGAATGTACGCTTGTTGTCCCAATTACAATTGGCGCAGAGCTGCACTATGGCCCAATCGACGAAGGCGGAGTGGTTGCCAGGGTGGATCGGACAGAAGACGTCGAGCAGCTTAGCCCTGCGACGATATGCCACGAAACCAGGCGAACCCCTGAGCACGATAAGTCGCGCACGAATGACTGCCCTGAGGGCGCGGCGAAATACTCGCATGCCCCCCGAAGCCTTCAACGATATAGCTATGTCGACAATTTCACTGACATCGTCCTTCATAATCTTGTCGCCCCCATTGGAGGCAATCGCCGAAATGCGACGCAGCCGGCAGAAGCCCTGCGCCACGCCAACGTCAGGGCGCTTAGTGGCGAGGCGCCGCTCGCCCCGCAGCACAGCACCGTCAGAATCACTCAGCACGTGCCGATCGCGCCGCATGAATATGGTGGAGATGTCGCCCAGGCCCTTCCTGCCCTGTCAGCCGAGGCGCTGGGCGTAGGTCTCGCCCGTGGCTCTGTCCATGACCTGCAGCGGACAAGGGAACTCCAAACTGACGCCCTGGCAAATGGAGCCAACCTTCACCAACATCGAAATGTGAAATTCCGCATGCAGAATCCTTGCCCTAGGCTCCTCCTGCGCAGCCGTGGCGATCGCGTCATTGTCAAGGCCTGGTTCCACGATTGCCGCGCCGTTTGCCCCGACATTCACGACGACGTTCTCTTCGGCAAGCACCCTCGCTGGCAGAGGTGTCTCGTCGTAAGACGCGAACTCGCTGAAACAGATAAGTCCCCCACCCGCCTCGACTACCTCGGCGCGCAAACGGCGCGCCATCTGCAAACCTTGCCTCCGCATCAGTAAGCGCAAGGCCGAATAGAAACGGGCCAGCGTGAATTTAGTTTCCCACTCGCTCTGGCCGTGGACCTCGCCAAGGGACACCATCGACATGAACGATGAGGACGAGGCGACGGCTGTGATCATCGACCCCGAGACGGGATCAATCTTTGGGGGGCGCTTGCAGGACCTGAGACCGTTGCTCTTAATCGGCCACGCCATCGACTCAACCGCTCGACCAGACACCATCTCCGAGGGTTTCCCCCGCAACTTTTTGTGCAGCGCCGTCAGGGCCCACCGCGATGATTCACGGCCGCGTGCCACAATTGCTATACCATCTGCTGCTGTATCACCTGCTGCTGCATCATCTGCTGTATCATCTGCAAACTCCGAGAGGTCGGCCTCTATCTGAGCGGCCCGAGCACTTGGCTCGGCAGCTGTGTCATCTGCAAGTTCCGAGGTCTGCCTCTATCTGAGCGGCCCAGGCACATTGCTCGACAGCTGTATCATCTGCAAATTCCTCAATATATGCCTCTATCTGTGCAGCCCACTGCATTGGACGAAAATCTGCACATGCTATGTTCTAAGCCCAAGCGGTTATTCATGGGCACCGACCTCAAATTATTCCAAGCACTGCGATGGGGGACGCGGGCACTCATTGAACGCAAGCACTGCAGGGGGAAGCGGGCACTCATTGAACGCAAGCACTGCGAGGGGAACACAACTGAAGGCCTACCTGCCATCCTCCTTCGCCTTTTTCCCCTCCTTCTCCTCCTCCTTCGCCCCCTCCTCCTCCTTCCCCTCCTCGCGCGCGCGCCCCGCGCGCGCGCCGCCTGCGCAGCGAATCTGCCACCGTAATGCGCGCCGCCGCCGCCGCCGCCGCGGCGGCGGCGACGCCCCCCCGCGGCGGCGGCGCGCCCCGCTCCTTCCTCGTCGCCCCCCCCCCCCCCCCCCCCCCCCCCCCTCCCCCCCCGCACCCCCCCCCCCACCCCCCCCCCCCCTTCCCCCTCAGCCCCTCCTCCTGCGCGGCGCTGGCGCGGAAGGAGGAGGATGGGGGTGGGTGTGGGAGGGGGGGGGGGGGGGGGGGGAGGGGGGGGGGGCGGGGAGGCGGGGCCCGCGTAGCATAGCAGACGATAGCACTGCATAGTACGGGGCAACATAACATATCATATAAGTACATGTGCAACCCTCGTAGCATTACGTCGCATGGTGTAGCACAGCACCGTGCAGCATTGCATAGCGTAGCATACCATAGCTTAGCAGATCACTGTTGCATCGCGTTGCATCGCATCGCATCGCATAGAATGGCGCCACGATTGGACACCGTTCTCTCCAAGACCCACCCGATGCCCACGCAAGATTTCTAAGCGAAAGCGATGAGGTCGTTGCAGGGCGGCGCTGCTAGTGCGCTCGCCAAAGGAGCGCCGAGCCCATTTTTCTAAGCATGGTTTTGACATACTTTGAGTTTGTAACAAAGCGAAGCCCTAAATGTGGTTTGGGCCTGGTTCGAGGATTTAAACATGCTCGCCCTCCTCTGAGACCGACCAGAACATGACCGTAAGTGGATTTGAAGGCCCCGGAAGGGGTCCCTCTGTTGACCGAAAGCCTCCAAGATGGCCCAACAAGTCCCTCTTGTGAAGAGGGTCCCGAGAGAACTCCAAGATGGCTCCAAGGCGCCCCGAGAGGGCCTCAACATGACCCCAGAACTTCCCAAAAGAGCCTCACGAGTGCTCCAAGAGGCGAGTTCCATCCTCCTCCTCCTCCTCCTCCGCCCCCCTATCCCCCCCCCCCCCCGCCCCCCCCCCCCCCCTTCCGCCCCCTCCCCCCCCCCCCTCCTCGCGGACGCCCCGGCAGGCCGAGGTCGCCGAACGGACTGCGTTTGCGAGAGAGACCAATAAACCGCGCGCGCCCAAGGCGCCGCGGAAGCAAAGGGAAAGAGGGGGAAACAATGACAAGAGACCCGACTCAGCCCTCGCTTGCTCCAATGGCGGCCAGGCCAATGCGCAGGAGGGGGAGGCGAGGGGCGCCCAAAACACCATGGCCCTCCATATGCAGATATACCTCCAATTATCCCTGGGCGCCCCTTTACCTCAGCCGCGGGCAATGGCAAGCTGTCGGCCTGCTCTCCGCGCTGCCGCGCGGCTGCCAGCACGCGCGCGCGCGCGTCGGGACCCCCCTCCTCTCCGCCCCCCCCGCCCAGGAGATCCGAGCGGCAGGGGCGCAATATAATGCCCGGGACGAGGGGGGCAAGGAGGGCGGAGGCGATGGGGGATAGGAAGGGCAGGAAGGACGGGATCACGATGGGGGGGGGGGGGGGGGGGATGGCGCCGCAAGCACTGGCGGCTAAGGTGGATTGTCCTGCCTCCCTCTGGCACGCCCCCGCCGGCAATTCACCGGATCCCTCTCCGGCGCAAGAGCTGCAAGGCGCAACCGTCTCAGGCGACTTCATTCGAGCCGCCCCCTCTCTGGCTCGCGCTCGCCGCCCCCGCCACCCCGCGCCCCCGCGCAGCCTCGGCAAATCGCGAGCGTCGAAGGCGGCGTCTCTCCAGCCGCGCCTGCTCCGCTGCGGGGTCTGTCCCCTCCGCTGACTCTGCTAAGGGTAACTGAGCAGGATGAAAGGAAGGGCCATATAATTGCGCGATGTCTGATCTCGACATGTTGATAGGCGTTGCCTGCGCTGTAAACTGCCCCCCCAGCGGACTGCGTCTCTCGGGTAGCCCGTCTCGCGCATGATTGGTTAAGTTGACATTGCGCAAAAGCCAAAGTCGATGAGATACCTGGCGCGCCAATTTGACCGTTATCTCTGGCTGCTCGGAAATCCCTCCTCACATCCTTCTGCTCCTCTACCGCGAGCCTTCTAACGATGGGTGAGATCGGTTTGATTGCTCCTCCCGCGACACCTGCTGCTGCAACTTGCGCGTTGGCAAAGTACGTCCACATGTCCGCCGAAGGCCTCTCTTGCCCGTTGGCGTTGTGCCAGGCTTTGCCTCAATGCGTGGTTCGCCCGCTGGTGGGCGGCGTGAGTCAATATGGCTACGCCCCCCCGCCCCCCCCCCTTCCCCGCCCGCCCCCGCGGGCCAGAGGGATGGCCCGAAGATGCCCTCCAAGGCCACTTGCTTCCAGAGATGAATGTGTTCACTCTAGTCGTCAGCTTCGTTTCACTATGCATGCGTTTGTTCGCCCCTTCCCCCATCGGCGCTCATGGGCAGGATTTCTGAACGTTGGTGGGGGTACTTTTTAGTCAGCGGCCGCGGGCGAGCGCGCTGGCGGCGAGCCAGGTCAAAGCGGGCTGCGCAGAGACCAATGGGCTGGCGGGGGTACGCGAAGCGTGAGGAATAGCAAGGCGACCGAAGTAGGTTGGAATATGGGAGTCGGGGGATGACTGCTTCCAACGAGCGATGAATATAGTCGGCGCCCTCCGACAGACTTGGCCCTGCACCCGCCCAGGAAGTTGGGGGAGGGGGGGCGCTTGAGGCGTGAGAAATCGAGCTGGAATCGGCGATATATCGCCGATAAGTCGGCGATAGACCCCGACGGGAATCCACGCGCTCCTGAGCGGGACAGGCTAATCTTTACGCACCTAGCGGTGATTGGGGGTAAATCCATCCCCCCCCCCCCCTGGCTTGCCCCCCCCCCCCCCCTTGCCGGCGCCCTTTGATTTCCGGGTCATGGCTCGACTTCCCAGCGCCCGTTGGGGGCGATTCGGGCAACGCCGGGGCCACCTCCAGAACAGTCTCGGCGAGGCGCAGTTGCTCGAAAACATCCCAGGACTGGGATGAACCGCCGAGAACCGACGAAAACTGTTGAAGACCTCGAGCCTCGACACTCACGCCCTGCCGTTGCCGCTGTCGAACCAATTTCCCCCCATCCATGACCCTGGGGGGGGAGGCGCAGGGCCGACCGCCCCCATCTCGCACCTGGCCGGCGCCAGGCCGGAAGTTGGCCCTGGGCCGGGGACCCTGCTGGCGGGGGTCGTCGTCAGGGGCCCTGCTGACAGAGGGGGTGCGTGGTCGTCGTCGTCGTCGTCGTCGTCTTCGTCGTCGTCGAGGGCACTGCTGGGAGGGGGGGGTCGTCGTTGTCGTCGTCGGCGAAGAGGGGGGCGACGCAGACGACGCCGTCGTCTGGGGCACTGCTGGGGGGGGGGCCGGCGGAGGCGGAGGAGGTGGAGCTGTGGAGGCCAATCCTTCCTCGCAATCTCGCGACACTTCTCGACGCATTCTTCGAGCGCCTCTCGCCGGCGGTCGCGCAGAGCAGAAAGGGCCGAGAGCGAAGCCTCGGCCATCCTTCGCGGCTGAACAACAATGAGAGACGAAGGAGGGAAACTATGCCCCTCTTGCTAATGATCCTGAACAGACTGGCCAGACACGGCAGCACTGCAAGGCAACTCGCAAATTGTCAAAGGGGTCATGCCCAGCCTGATCTAACACATGCAAAAAGGGGACAAGATGCGCCTGCCCCGCCTGAGGCGACTCGACAAAAGGACGGGGGGCCCGAAGCGTCAAAGCGCAACTGAGCAGGACAGTGAACCTCACCTCCATGGGCGAGGCGCTCCTCTGGAAGCCGGTCCAGACGGACCAGGCCCGCCAACCGACTCCAGGGGCCCTTCAGTGGAATGCCAAGCGCCAGCATTGACTGCCGGCCACCCTGACTCAGACATCACTGCTTTTCTGTCATACTTGCTGGACACTCCTGCAGCCGACATCACATGGTCAACGTTAAAGTAACGCCCCCCCCCCCCCATTAGATGTCACAGCAGGCGAGGCATATCCCCAGGCCGCACTCGCAAGCACAGCAGGAGGCGAAGCACGGCCTACAAAAGAATAAGCAACTCGAGCACCCTCCCAGTCCTCTAAGATCTCCTTCGCCCGATCGAAGCGTTCTCTCTGCCCCTCCTTCCAACTGGCTGAGCACCCGCCCCGGACTTGAGATGGAGAAGACAAGGCCCTTCGCCAAGAGCCGCTGCGCTTCGCAGATCTCGCGGCCAAGGAAATCTGCAGACAGCTGCGCGATGGCTTGGAAACGAGCACGTCACCACCTGAAGGCCCGGAGCTCGGGGTACTTACTCGTCGTTGTCTTTCAGCAAAAGCGGCCCCCGACCAATCTGAAGACCTTGGCCCCTGGATCCGGCGCAGAAACTAATGCCCTTTGGAGAAGTCAGAGTCCACCAAGTGGTGTTCCTGACCCAAACTGAATGAGAACTCGTCGCAGAGAGGAGCCAATCACGGAGCGACCCGCAACTGTTGCAGTTCGCAGTCGGGATGACAAGCTCCAGGAGTTCATCATCAGGCCGAGGACGTGGTCCTGGAAACCCACGAACCTCCAAATCCACCAACAAGCTACGGCCTTCAAATCGCAGGTTGCAAGCTTCACCAGGCCCACAACACGTGGCCTCCCTAAAACGGGGGATGTCCTAGAAACTGCCACGCCTAAAGCCCTACATGGGCCTTTGCTCAAGCGACGGCTTGAAGCTCGGGACTGGCTCCTGATGCACGCTGCGTCTTGCCGGCGGCCATAGCCCCAGAGGCAGAGGCGACAGACGCTGCCGAGGCCCCACCTCCACCCTCAATAGGGGCCGCTGCCCCGGGACCCGCGCCAACATCACACTCTCCGCCACCAGGAACAACCGCAGCATCTCATTATCCCGTCCTCCTCTTCTTGGTGTGCGACTTGTGCTCCTTGCGCGCACCGTCGAAGGTCGCGCTGGCGCTGCCGAAGAAGTGCTTCGCCACCTTGCGGAACTGGTCAGCCAGAAGCTATTGCGTTTCTCAAAGGCCCGCTATTCTTCAGACAACCCAGAATCCTTGGGCAGGTTGTCCAGCAACTCGTCCGCCAACTCAATCCCTGGCCCAGACTCGGCGATGGCACGCAGACTGAGCTTCGGAACAGCGGGAACTACGGCACCTTCTGGGACCTCTTCGACACGAGAATGCATGACCAGCTCATTGTACACGTGCTCGTGGCCAGCGAGCTCCTCCGATAGCTGCTGAATGGTCTCCTCCAGTTGCTTCGCGTCAGCTCTCCAACGCTCCAAATTGTCAAATTCCTTATCGGTGCGCTTCTCGCACTGTTTGATCTTGGACTGGGCCTGGCTGGCCCTGGTGTGCAGGGACACGGGCTGCTCCACACGCGGTTGCTCTCTGATAAATTGAGCGCCCCCGTCCCTCTCGAACTTCTTGCACGGAGCCTCTTGGCCCTGCTTCTTCGCCGGGGTCGCCATGGCGCCAAGGTCAGCACTGCACAGGCCATCGGTGGCGATGGGGGGGGCACGTTTGCGACCAAGCACTCCAGCGCGGCCGAACAGAGGAGCACACTCACCAGAAACATTGCCTTCTCCCCCCGCCGCCTCCTTGGACCCGTACCCGTCGATGGCATCGCTTGCACACTCATTCCACCCACGCTTGCAGCGCTTGCACCACCACCATCCCTCGGGGTTGCGGTTACACCCGCAGGCCTCACAGCGCCATGTCCCCGGCCTCGGCCTCGGAGGCTGGCGGTCGCGCCAGGGAGGCATGGCGCGCAGCCCGTAGTGATGGAGACAGCACTGGAGCCAGAGGTTCGCGACAGCAATGCCCTTCAAAAGCTCGCTGCCGACAAGCTCGAGCAACGCCTGAACCAGAAAGGCTGCTTGAGCCAAAATGGCAACCAGAAAGGCTGCTTGAGCCAAAATGGCTACAGAGCATCATCAGCATCACCATCGGCGTCAGCATCAAAATGTGTGCAAGACGGCGCCAAGCCATCTGAATATAGCTCATATGTTCTCGTTATGATAGAAAAGGGGCCGGCGGCAGGGGGCGAAACCATTACCGATAAACGTGATACGTCAAGAACTTCAGGATTTCCAGAATCGACCATCTGGATTTAGATCCGACACCCGACTCGGCGAACAGGAAAGGGTTCAAAGCAACGGGAAATGATGGGGGGTAGGGACAGGATGCCAGATGTGCCGCGAACGCACCTGCATAGCTTCAAGAAGCAGCGTGCCCCCCTCTCTCTTCTCCACTCTCCTCCCCTCCCGTTCCCATCCCAGCTCCCCTCTCCTTTGCCCGCTGCATCGGTGAATCCGAAGCGCACACCAGCGAAGCTGGTCTCTGTGCGCGGTACCCCTGCGCACCCCAAGATCGCCACGCGAAGCGAGCCAGTGGGCGAGGGAGGCGAGGGAGACTGACAGAGGTGGCACGCCGAAAAGCAAAACACAGTCAGCGTGCTCCCACGAGGGGCGCTAGATAAGAAACGAACCGGCGTGTCTGGCCAGGGCGAGCCTCGGCCACGAGTAGGTTCTCGACCTATACCTGGGGAGCAGCCCCAAAGCCAGAGCCCCCCCCCCCGAGCCCGAAGTGGGCCATGCTAGAACTGCCAAGGGCATGGTGCAGCAGGGTGACGGACGGCTACAAACCCATGATCGAAGAGCAGCGGCAGGGCATGCAGCATGATGGCAACAGATCGAAGCTACAATGCAATGGGACGGAATGCCTGAGGATCGCACGCTCTCCCAAAGACATCTTCATGACACCGTAGTCCCAACCAGCGATGACTTGTCGGACTCCGATCTGGCACCTGGGCTGTGAGAGATGCCGCGGCGTTCTCCTACGATAAGCGGTCATTCTCCCTCAGGCTCGATTATACTTGCGGGTTCGGGCATATTGCAAGACCACTCTGCCTCACGCGGTCATACCGCCCTGCGCTGACAAGTCCATGAACGAGAGACGCTCCGACATGTAACAAAATACCTCTATACACCTTTGAAACAGAAATTGGCAAACGCGTGCGAGCAAGACAAGTCCGTGTGCTGCGTTTCCTAACGTGTTTCCATCGGCGCGCTCTTGCTGATGAACTGATTCGCAACCAAACTACGTAGAGTAATTCATTTACAACGGACTGCACCGGTCCTCTCTCAAAAAAGAGCCGCTGTCCACAAATGTTGACAATTATTTACAATAGCTGCCCAGAGTTTGCGAACGGCTTATTTCCATGATGTTTGGCTCCGCCCCTGCCTGAAGGGCTCGCCCCTCTCACGGCTGGAGTCAAACTGCACACCAGTGGATGCGAGCTTACCGACGTAGTGCATCGTTAACCTGACATGGCGTCAACGATACTATCCGATATCGTGCATGTCATGGTCTTCCAAACAACAGTCTGAATCGCTCACATTATCGCTCTCGCTGAGTCCCTCTCCCACAACGTTCTTTACCTCTTCAGTACCTTGTTTGACGCCCTCTCATCACTCAGAGCGCGCGCGAACTTCACTGGGAATGGGATGCTTTCGTCGAGTTCACTTCGTCTCTCATGGCGGTCTCTGTGAATTCGATCCGACGTTGATACTGCGTTCCCCAACGCTTCGACCAAATCTATCACACATCTCCAACACTGTGCGCACCATATGTAATGTAAACAACACTAGAGCAAACCAAGGATGATCAAACCATTTGAGCTGGCGGAAGCACGAAGGGCGTTCGCGAGAGATGCGGCTACCCACGCTGTTACGACTCACTCGAAACCAACACGATACCTTATCCAAGATGTGCTTGCAGAGCGCGTATGAGAACTGCGTCTGATGATACAGCACGCTGGAGGACTACCCCATCGGCGGAAACACGCGCGATACTCAAGCGGACATCTCTGCTTGGGCAACACCTCCCTGTGTTCCTCCTCCTCCTCGTCCACTTATCCTACTCTTGTGTTCCTCCTCTTCATCATCCTCCTTTATCCTGCTCCTCCTCCTCCTCCTCCTCCTCCTCCTCCTCCTCCTCCTCCTCTTCTTCCAAATATCAATGTATCCTCCCTGTTCTCCGTGCCCCTCTTCGTCCTGCGGGTTCTCCGCCTATTGTTCCTCCTCTCGTTGGAAACAGCCTCAACATTTGGTCAGGAATGCCGCTGCCGCCCGAGAAATCTTTGCGTAATGCTGTTGTCGCCTCGGCGCCGACTACTTACCTGCTACCTTTTGCCGGGGGCACGCGAATACCGCTCCTGGAACGCATTTCGATACCACAAGCGTGCTCAGATCCGTCGTTTGGTACTTTCCCCTCTCCCTCCTCTCTTTCTCGCTCTCTCTTTCTCTCTCTCTCTCTCTCTCTCTCTCTCTATATATATATAGCAGTTTCTTATGTTTGTTTGTTTTCTCTCTCTCTCTCTCTCTCCTCATCTCTATGTGATCGTTCTCTCTCTCTCTCTCTCCCTCTCTCGTTCTCTCTCTCCCTCCCTCTCTCTCTCGTCATCTTTCTCTTCTCTGTTGTTTGTTTTTCTTTCTCTCTCTCTCTCTCTCTCTCTCCCTCCCTCTCTCTTTCTCACTGTTTTCCTCTCTCTCTCGATCTCTATGCAGTTGTTCGATATGAATACGAGCCTCTTCTCCACTGACTGAATTCTGGAAGTGTCCCACTATATCCGTGTATGGTTGAGTACGCCAAGGAATTCATACAATGAGATGTAGAGCGCTTCTGATGCTTCAAGATAGTACTCCCGCTGCAGCGCTGGCCTCATTTCGAGTGCTTCCTCGTCGTTGTCGCAACCTTCGTTTCCCTTTCCCCGTCGTCTCCGCCTTCCCCTGGTCCTCCTGCTCCTCCCGCTCCTCCTGCTGCTGCTGATGGTCCTCCTCGTCCTAATCCTTCCTCTTCCGCCTGCTCATCCTCCTGCTCATCCGCCACCTCCTCCACCTCTAATGTACGCAGGTCCTGTTTTCAGAAGATGGCGCATGACACGACGGGGTCCTGCTGGGGGTTCTGGGGCCGCCATGAGACCTGTCGGCGGATAGATAAAGATCAGCGCAATGGCAAGGGATAGGTGGAAGGGATCGGATGTTCGATATGGCGCGAGCGCATCTAGCTTGTCCGTTCCTCTCTCCTGCCTCCCTCTTCCCGCCCCCCTCCTCCCCAGCCCCTCTTCACTCTTGGCCACGCTCTGCCTCGAGACTCCCTCAGTTCTATGAGGCACGACGCTCCCGCCTGAGACATTCTTACACATGCCTGGGACTATGGTTTACAGATGACCCTGGGATCCTGCTCTCGCCTAGGCGCTGGGTAATTCTTCCCTCGGGCCATGGGCTCTTGGACCCCTGGCTGGAGCACGCTCCGATAACAGGAATGGAATCAAAAAGGTCGTGTGGGCCAGTCCTCGTCTGCCTCCTCCCCTCTCACCTCGGAGCCGAATTGCGAGGATGTCTCAGGCGAAACAGGCCGGACCACCTCGCGCGCGGCATCTCCGAGCCCATGATTGCAAATGCCTCCGGCGAAACGGGCTGGACCACTTCTCGCGCGGCATCTCGGAGCTTAGAATTGCGAGGATGTCTCAGGCGAAAACGGCTGAACCACCTCTCGCGCGGCATCTCGGAGCCCAGAGTTGCGAGGATGTCTCAGGCGAAAACGGCTGAACCACCTCTCGCGCGGCATCTCGGAGCTCAGGATTGCGAGGATGTCTCCGGCGTAACGAGCTGAATCACCTCGGCTCAGGTCATCTCTGAGCCCCAAACTACGACAATGTCTCGGGCGAAACTGGCTGGACCACCTCTCGCGCGGCATCTTTGGGCGCAGAAATGCGAGGAAATCTCAAGCGAAACGGGCTGGACACCTCTCGCGCGGCATCTCCGAGCCCAGAGTTGCGAGGATGTCTCAGGCGAAACAGGCTGGATACTACCTGGTCAGGGCATTTCCGAGACCAATCCGACGCAGATGTTTAAAGCGAAACCGGCAAGAACACCCTGGAAACGGCATCTCGGAGCTCAAACTTGCGAGGATTTCTCAGGCGAAACGGAACGGGCTGGACCATCTCAGGTCAGAGCATCGTTGCTCCCAAAGTTGCGACGACTTCTCATGCGAGACGGGCTAGACCACACCGTGCGCGGCATTTCGGATCCCAGAGTTGCAAGGATGTCTCGGGGGAAACGTGTCAGGGGAGGAGAGGGGGAGGGATTGGGGAGGAGGACAGGGCGAAAGGGGCACGAAATTGCTGCCAGCAATGCCCTTCCCGAGCAACCTCCCTCACGGACGCAGGGCCCGCGAGGAGGAGTCTCCGACGACGCTCTGCCGGTCAGAAATGAGGGAGGCGTGGGAGGAGGGCAGAACCAGTCAGCATCGAGGCGGGAAATCGGGTCGGATCGGAACACGCATCAGATCGGCCGCGTCGGCACAAAGTCGGAACAGAATCGGAACGGCCGCTTCAAGATGCACAATAGCGTCATGCAAGCATCGTGCCGCATCTGATCGAAGGAATATCGGGACCCGTAGAGATCGGGGCGCCAGGCCACGTCAGCCAGGGCCACGTCGCGAACCCAGACCAGCCGGCCGCTCAGCAGCTCGGAAACCCGGGGGAACGAAAGGTGGAAGAAAAGATCGGCTCCACGTGGCCGTCAAACCCGGGCACCTAAAAAGTATGAGCTGATTCGCGTCAGCGCTGACTCCCGCTAGGAGGGCGCCGAAGAAAGTGGGAGTCTTGTGGTAGTACGCCGAAAGTCTGCAAAAGCATGCATGTTCGGAAGTCCGCGCGGATGTCTTGGATCGGCGCTGGACCCCCTCCCTCCATGGCGCTTAGAGCGCGCCAAGGGCAGCGTCAAAAGCACCGCCAGGGTGGCCCAGCGCCGACCCGAGAAATCTGCGTGGACCGCCGCTAGATGTATGCAGATGTGTCTTCATCGAATTCAGTGGGCCCGAAGAAGGAGGCCATGAGGCGCGAGGAGCCGATACCCGACGTCGTGAAAAATCAAACCAAAGCCCTAAACCCAATGTTTCTGCTGCAACTCTCGAGCCGCATCGATCCGTGAGGGTCCCAGAGCCCAGGCGAAAACGCCTAGTGTGGAAAAAGCGCGACGCCTGGAAGCCGTTTTGTCACTAGGGCAAGAGGGGGGGGCGCGAATCATGTCCCAAAGCATGCGCGGGGACGAATGGGGGCTAGGGGACGGGTTGAAAGACAAAGAGGAAGCCATGAGATCTGAGATTCCCTGGCCCCGGCCTTGATATCCGCACGCACACACATTGCCCTCACCCCCTCTTAAACTTTTGTACCCCAGAGGTCTGGATCCCTTCCAGGGGACCCGCTTGCTTTTCATCCCGAATATGGTTTGTGATTGTTACTGTCCAAGGACCCTGAAAGAGCCGCCAGAGGCAGAAAATTGCTAAAAACCTTCCGTCGTGGTTTTTCGCTCCGAGAAAATGTCCGGACTTCGGGCCATAATTCAGGTCTCTGGATTCGGGCACCCCTTTGAACGATCTCGGCGAGGCAGAGCTGCTGGAAGGCATCCCGAGGATGGAACACTTCCAGAGGCCGACGAACACGTCCGAAACCCAGAGCCTCTGGAGAGGTCGAACCTCGAAACTCATACCTCGAACCACGCACTTAGAGCACTGCCTCGCGACGAATAGTCTGGGGAGGTCAGATGAAAGGGTGGGATAAAAGAAGGTGGGGTTAGCAAATCAGCTCATCAATAACTGAGCTTCCAAGCGCCTCCCGGCGTCAGAGGTACTAACGTATCGAGGGAAACGCCCAGCGAAGTGGCCGAACCCAGCTGCACGCAGCAGATCTCGTAGCCCCCTCTCTTTTCTTGTCCCCACCCCCTTCGTCCGACCCGAAGGGAGGAGGCCAGGGCGCCAGGCCTGTCGCCGCGCCGCGGGAACGTCTCCCCGTCGCCAAGGGACACGGTCTCCACCGCGAGGCGCTCCGAGGACGGCAGCGGCTCCAGGCGCAGCAGCCTGACGCTCATGGTGCAGGCCTCGTGCCCAAGGGGCGCGGGGGCGAGAGGGGCCGAGGGCGGAGGGAGGGGAGATGGGGAAGGGGGGGGGAGATGGTGGAGCGAGGAGGGGGGGGGGAGAGGGGAAGCGGTAAGGGCGAGGAGGGCAGGATGTGGGTGAGGGCAGGGGAGGGAAAAGAGGAAAGTGGAAGGGAAGAGGAGGGTGAGGGGGGGGAAGGAGTGAAGCGCAAAGGGGGCGGGGGGGGAGAGGCGGGAGGAGAGGGCGAGGGGAGCTGGGCGGAGGGAATGGATGAAAATGGCCCCGGGGGCGAGGCAAGGCTAGACGGGTACAAGAAGAGGGGAGAGAGAGAAGACACTGGAGGCACGACTGCGAGGCGGTGCTTTATCTATAACCACCGCCTGGTGGATCGATCTTCGGGGACCTCGGCAAGCGGTGGACATTCATATATTTGCCCGCCCCCCACCCCAGGGCCCGAGTACGTAGATCCAAATCCACCGCCTAACACGAGGACAGCACATGAACTGAACGTCCACTGTAACGCAGGTTAGATGGCAATGCAACTCGACCCCGCTCAACATTTCCAGCACATGGCGTTATTGATGCATTGCGTTGCATTGTATCGCGATGCGGCTTAACTGCAATTTCGGACACAAGCACTGCGCATCACACACTCACATACACACCTGCATGGTTGACAACTATGTCTGGCACGACCAGCACCGCCATGCAATGTCGCCGACGTCGCAAAACAAACTTCAAGGATACAGTGACCAAGTCAATTACGACGTGCTTTGATAAACTGCACAAGCTGCACAACGCTTACACCAAACCAAAGACCAACACTTCAAACTGTTGGCGTGCACCGATATTGCAGCGGTGTCCAGAGTGGGGTCATAAGAAGGACGCCATTGCGGATATGCAGGGAAATACCGAGGTCTAAGCAGCGTACGTATAACATTCTGCTATATCAGCCCACAGAGTAGCTGAAAGCGCGGCGTGACTCGGGCCCGACAATGCTGCTCCGCGTTCACGTTCGGCGGCTGACCACAAACCTAGGACCTAGTAGCAAGAAGAACAAGAAAAAACGCTTCGCTGAACAGAACGATGCGCGAAACAGCTTTGAGCCGTGACTGCATGCCTTGCCTTGGAAATCGTTGCGGGTAGGTTTAATCAGCCTCGGAAAGCGCGATCGGATGGTATCATCTTCGCGGGCCCCTTGGCGTAACTGCCGCCCCTGCTCAACTAGACAAGCGAAACCAATATGAAGATGAACCATCCGCAAGCCCGGCCTCTACTGACCGAACTGCCTGTGGGGGCGTAGGTGTCAACACCTTCTCACCTGGACCATCGCCTCCGCAGCCGCTGCTTCTGTCCACTGGGCTAGTTGCACGGGCTCGAGGTCCGAATATTGCTGGCTTGGCAACGATTCCACAAATCTTGGTCGACCAATCAGAGAGAACAACACATGTCCCGTGGATGAATCGGAGACCACGTAGCAGTGCATGCCAGGGCACTGGAATGGGAAGAGAGGAAGAAGGTCAACCATCGGGAGGAAGTACTGTGTAGGAGCGCCCTGTTTGAGCCCCATCGACTGGCGGCACCCACGCGTCAAGTTGGCGAGCGCCGAGCAGCCACGAAATGTCGAATGGTGGCGATCGAACAGTGTGTAGTGAGGGATGCTGATCTTGCAGTATACACAAGTCAGGTTGGTCTCGCTGGACAAGAGCACGGAAAAGGATGAATGGAGAGGGGACACACGACCTTCAAGTCGGCCGGCGGCCACAAAACACTGAAGAGAAAGGGGACAGAGTAGCAGCATAAGGCCGTCTTGATGGGGGTCTATGCCGTCGGGGGGGGCCCAAAGAGACTCCGAAAAAGAGGCGCCATTTCCGCGTCATTCTCCGTGCCGTGCCGAGTGGCACCTCTTTCTGCTAGATACTGGCCGTACTGCAGGAGGGCGTCAACGATGCATCTGCACCGATCCTGGCCCAGACGGTCCTATGCTCAGGATCTGTGTATGCGCCGTCCTGAACTGGCCATATGCGCCGTCCTGAATTTTTCCGTCGGCGGCTAGGCAGGGGTCGTCTGCGCTGGCGGAAGAAGCTAGCTAAACGGGGGCACCGTTGTAGCGAATTGGCCATCATGCAAGACCTGGCCAGGAACACGTAGACGACGATCCTGAACCCAGGATCGGCTTGGGCAGGATCGGTGTAGGCATTGAGCTGGCGCCCTCTAGATCTTCATGAAAGTTGTGTTGAACGGCCAAACGCATCAGCGCCAAGCGCCACGATCGAAGATTACGCGGACGGCTGCTTCACTCAGGGTGTAGCCGGTGTGGACAACAAAACCGATGTGAATAGTGGCCAACATTCCTGAGCAAGGGCGCGACGCCTTGGTACATCCTCCGCCGGGATCAGATCAATCACCACCATGAAAAATTCAGTCCAACCCTGTCCCAAATGGAAATATATGACTACAATCGTGGATGAACAATTGATTCTCGGAGAAAATCCCGGAAACGTGTACCGCAGGCGGCAACTTCCAGCAAACAACACCTCATCTGCCCGTTCTCGGTGTAATGACATTTCATCGGTGCAGAGCAACGGGATCAGCTCCAGAAGACGCAGTGTGTCGAGCACCACGGATATTCAAAAAGAACACGATTGGCCTCTTCGTGTCAGCGCCGGCATAGGACGCGCATGCTTGCGCTATCAACGTACACTATCAGACGCCTGGGCCCGAGAAATGCAGAATCTGGACACGACGATTCCATGGAAAATGCGTTGTGCCTCCAGGCCGCATCTACCCAGACAGACTTCCATGGGACGGGATGCAAAACCGTCCGGAACAATTAGAAGTCCGCTCTTTTACGGAATGTTCGCAGTAAGTCATGAAAAGAAGCTTCATCGTCAAACCCTGGGTCTGATGCGTGTGTTGATTACCATTCGAAGAAGCTCTACACTGTGTTTGTAGATGTGCAACCTTAGAGTGCGAACCGTACTCGCGTGGATGCAAACATCATGTCCCACTGGAAAGGGCCAGCAAAACACGGATAGGCAACGTCCGCTCGACTGACTGGGCCACCAAGGGGTCGAACGTCATATGATGGATCCGCAGCGCCAATATGATGCGAACTTGGCGTGATTATGGCAATGTTGATGATGATGACGGTGGCGCTGATGATGCCATTGATGTCGGTGGTCATGATGGCGATGGTCATGATGTCGGTGGTCATGTTGACGGCGGTCATGACGACGATGGTCATGATGCCGGTGTCGCTGATTGCGCTGATGGTGTCGGTGGTCATGATGGCGACTACGACGGTAGTGATGACGACGACTAGTTCTTCCGCTCGCAAGTGTCGCGGCGCCAGCTGCCGCGACGCCGCCTCGGCCTCAGAAGGCGCGCCAGAGGCAGCGTCACGGGCGCGCCAGAGGCAGCGACTCGGCCACGCCAGAGGCAGCGTCTCGGGCAACCATCTCCTAGCGAAGGTCTTCCCAAAGGTTGCTCTTATTCTGCCCGCTTCCTGAGGGCGGCGCGTTCTGGCAGCTTCCTGAGGCCGCTTCCCGAGGGCGGTCAGTTGGCGGGCGCCCTTCGGCCGCCCCAGGCCGCTTCCTGAGGCCACTTCTTGTTGGGGCGCGCTCGCCGCGGCGGGGCGCGCCAGAGGCAGCGCCTGCGCCCACTTCGCCCATGGCGGGGCGCGCCCATGGCGGGGCGCGCTCCTCGCGCCGCGCCCAGTTCGCCCATGCGATGAACATGCCTCTGTTGTCGGCCTGTTCGCGCCAGGCGAATTCGTCGGAGTGTCTGTCGAGGAAGTCCTTCAGCCCCCCAGGCGCCAAAAGCTCGTTGAACGTCTCGAACGCGCGCTCGTCGCGCCGCCACCACTTGTTGCGGGAAATCCGCGACGGATCGAACTCGCCGCCGCGCGTTCTGAGAACGTCGCTGGCTAATTCAACCAAGCGCGCCAGCGTCAGGCGCGTTAGCCTCCGAGCCCGCGCCCTGGAGGCGCGCGGGGGCACGCGCTGGCAGCGCGTGCCCGCCAGAGGCAGGGTCGGCGGCGGCGCCGTGCATACTGGCCACGAGCTCGTCGGGCGGCACCTTCCAGCGCTTCGGCCGGAGCACAAACTGGCCTGGGTTTTCGCTGACGAGCGAAGCGACGGCACGGAGGCAAGCGAGTTCCGACGCTTCCTCTTTCATCGCGCTTTCCCCTATCGCAACGAGCCGACGGCCATCTCCTGGCGCAAAGCTGTTCGGCAAAGTCAGAGTGCGCCGCCAGCCCGCGCCAGGGGCAGCGCATTCCTTGCACTTGCTGACGGCTGGGACCAAAGCGCCTCCGCACACTTGAGGGCGCGTCGAGGCATGGTCATTCAGCGCGGTGCGCCAAGTGATCTTCTTGTCGCTGACGCGTTGCTCCAGCAGGCACGCTTCGACCGCTTCGACGCGCGCGGCCTCGAAGTTCGGCCATTGCGCCGCCATGGTGACCGCGCGACGCGCGACGCGCCAGAGGCAGCGGCTTCGCGCGCGGCGGAATAGGGCGAAATGAGTGCGCTAGTGGCGAAGCGAGGAGCACTGAGTAGCAGCGGGCTCGGCCGAAATGCGACGCGAAGCTGTGGCGACGTCCTAGTGAATTTTCGGAGTGATCCTGTTTCTTATGAATACTCTTTAAGGTGGTTCACCCCGACGCCAATGACGTCGATGGTTATGACGACGACGACGACAAGGAGAAAACTAAGCGCGGCCCTGGTCGCGTTTAGTTTTCCACTGGTCGCGTTTAGTCCCCCCCTGGTCGCGCTTAGTTTTTCCCTGGTCGCGAGGGGGCGGGGGGGGGAGGAGGGGGGGGGCGACGACGCCGAAAGGGGCGACGACGACGACGACGACGACGACGGCCCAGGTGGCGACTTGGAGCGGCGGCGCACTCCTCCTCCTCCTCCTCCTCGCGACCAGGGAAAAACTAAACACGACCAAGAGAACACTAAACGCAACCAACGGAACACGAGACGCGACCAGAGGAACAAAACACACACACAAAACATATCCTGGCGAAGGACCCAACCATATGCAATTGTGAATACTCCAATTTTGAATATCTTCTCGGTGGAGCCCCCTACGGGGCCACGAAACGTACGAGGGGTGTGCCGAAATGGGTGTGCGGGACGCATGCGGGCACGCCCACTGGGGCCTTCGGTGGAGCTCCCTATGGGGCCGCGAAGCGCGTGAGGGGTGTGCCGAATTGGGTGTGCGGGACGCATGCGGGCACACCCACTGGGACCTTCGGCGGAGCTCCCTATGGGGCCGCGGAACGCGTGAGGGGCGTGCCGATATGGGTGTGGCTGACGCATGCGGGCGCGGGAACTGGGGCCTTCGGCGGAGCTCCCTATGGGGCCACGAAACGTGCGAGGGGTGTGCCGACATGGGTGTGGGTGACGCATGTGGGCGCGGGCACTGGGGCCTTCGGCGGAGCTCCCTATGGAGCCACGAAGCGTGTGAGGGGTGTGCCGAAACTGGGCGTGGGTGGACGCATGCCGAAATGAGCGCGGCGGGCGCAGGCATTGGGGCGGTGGAGCTCCCTATGGGGCCACGAAAACGTGCGAGGGGTGTGCTGGGTGGGTGACGCATGCGGGCGCGGGCACTGGGGCCTTCGGTGGAGCTCCCTATGGAGCCACGAAGCGTGTGAGGGGTGTGCCGAAATGGGTGTGGCTGACGCATGCGGGCGCGGGCACTGGGGCCTTCGGTGGAGCTCCCTATGGAGCCACGAAACGTGTGAGGGGTGTGCCGAAATGGGTGTGGCTGACGCATGCGGGCGCGGGCACTGGGGCCTTCGGTGGAGCTCCCTATGGAGCCACGAAACGTGTGAGGGGTGTGCCGAAATGGGTGTGGGTGACGCATGCGGGCGCGGGCACTGGGGCCTTCGGCGGAGCTCCCTATGGAGCCACGAAACGTGTGAGGGGTGCGCCGAAATGGGCGGCTGACGCATGCGGGCGCGGGCACTGGGGCCTTCGGTGGAGCTCCCTATGGAGCCACGAAGCGTGTGAGGGGTGTGCCGAAATGGGTGTGGGTGACGCATGCGGGCGCGGGCACTGGGGCCTTCGGTGGAGCTCCCTATGGAGCCACGAAACGTGTGAGGGGTGTGCCGAAATGGGTGTGGGTGACGCATGCGGGCGCGGGCACTGGGGCCTTCGGTGGAGCTCCCTATGGAGCCACGAAACGTGTGAGGGGTGTGCCGAAATGGGTGTGGGTGACGCATGCGGGCGCGGGCACTGGGGCCTTCGGTGGAGCTCCCTATGGAGCCACGAAACGTGTGAGGGGTGTGCCGAAATGGGTGTGGGTGACGCATGCGGGCGCGGGCACTGGGGCCTTCGGTGGAGCTCCCTATGGAGCCACGAAACGTGTGAGGGGTGTGCCGAAATGGGTGTGGGTGACGCATGCGGGCGCGGGCACTGGGGCCTTCGGTGGAGCTCCCTATGGAGCCACGAAACGTGTGAGGGGTGTGCCGAAATGGGTGTGGGTGACGCATGCGGGCGCGGGCACTGGGGCCTTCGGTGGAGCTCCCTATGGAGCCACGAAGCGGTGTACTGGGTGGGTGAAGAGGAGAGGAGGAGAGGAGGGGAGGAGAGGAGGAGAGGAGAGGAGAGGAGAGGAGAGGAGAGGAGAGGAGAGGAGAGGAGGAGGAGAGGAGAGGAGAGGAGAGGAGAGGAGAGGAGAGGAACGCGGGGCACCGTCTCTTCAAAACGAGGACCCAACACCACAGGATGGCTGGGAAAACACAACCAGGGGAAAACTAAACGCGACCAAGGAAAACTAAACACGACCGCTGAGAAAACCAAACACGCCCAGAGGAAACTAAACACGACCAGGGGAGTACTAGCTACCACTGCAAAACGAAACGCGACCAGGGAAGAACTAGACCCGACCAGGAGAAAAACAAACCCGACCAGAGGAAAAACTAAACCCGACCAAGGAAAAACTAGACCCGACCAAAGGAACAACTAAACCCGACCATGGAAAAACTAGACCCGACAATAAAAAGAAAAACAACTAAACCCGACCAGAGGAAGGCCCCGGCAAGGTCGGGTCAGAGATGCCGGAGTTCTGTTTCGGAGTCCAAGAGGGCTCCAGATCGGTCCAAGAGGGCCCCGAGAAGCTTTCTAGACGGTCCAAGAAAGGCCCGAGACGGCCAAAGATCGCCCGAAGACGCCCCAGATGGCCCCAAGACAGCCCAAGAGGCCTCCAAGACGCTCCAAGGGCCTTCCAAGAGGCCTCCGAAGAGGGCCCCAAGTTGCCAAAATCGTTGATTGTCACTGGTTGTTTCGACGTTTTTTTTTCGTTCTGGCCTTTTCGCTTCCGGACGCTCCAAGAGGGCCCAAGAGGCCTTCAGGACTGCTCCAAGACGGCCCACGAGGCCCCCGAGTTTGGAGCGGCCCAAGAGCGCCCCCCAGACGGCCCAAGTGCTGCCCAAGGCGGACCAAGAGGCCCCAAGACGGGCCCAAGAGGGGCTCAAGAAGGGAACCGAGAACTGAAAAATCGAGCCCTCCGCCCCAGAAGGCGCCCAGGACCCCGAAAAAGGCCCCAAGAGACTCTCCAAGACACCCCCAAGACGCCCCAATAAGCTCCCGTGAGGCCCCAAGAGGACCAACAACGTCAGGCCCCAGGCCCCAAGAGGACCAACAAATACCGCCAAGAGCCCGCCGAAAGCCCCCCAAGAGACCGTCACGAGAGCTCAGGAGGCCCCCTGGAGGCCTCCCGAGTTCTCCAAGAGGCCTAAAAAGAGGCGCCAAGAGGCCCCAAACGGCCCCACCGAGGCTCCAAGAGGCCACGAACGCGCAAGCAAACGCCTGCGATGGCACAATACGGGCCGGCGGAATGAGCGAAGCGATTAAATAATTATCCCGGCAAAGCAACCTAACAGCGATGTGTAGAAGCATATCTGAAAGCATTCCCCTTAAGATTCAGATGAAAATCCAGTTGTAGAATTCTGCTGTTCTCGCAGTCGTAGTCGCATTCGCGATGACAGTCGCAGCGGCAACGGCAGTCGCAGTCACAGCCTCAGCCTCAGCCTGCCTCCTCCTCCTCCTCCTCCTCTTTCTCCTGCTCCTCCTCCTCCTCCTCCTCCTCCTCCTCCTCTTCCTCCTGCTCGTCCTGGTTCTCGTCCTCCTCGTCTTGCTCGTCCTCCTCCTCCTGGTGCTCTCTCCTCCTCCTCCTCCTCCTCCTCCTCCTCCTCCTCCTCCTCCTGGTGGTCCTCCGTTCCCTCCTCCAGTGCGGCCATCCCCCCTCCCCTCCTCGTCCTCCTCCTCCTCCGCCTCGTCCTCCTCCTCCTCTTCCTCCTCCTCCTCCTCCTCCTCCTCCTCCTCCTGGTAGTCCTCCCCCTCCCCTCCTCCTCCTCCTCCTCCTCCTCCTCTTCCTGGTCGTCCTCGTTCTCGTCCTCCTCGTCTTGCTCGTCCTCCTCCTCCTGGTGTTCTCTCCTCCTCCTCCTCCTCCTCCTCCTCCTCCTCCTCCTCCTCCTCCTCCTGGTGGTCCTCGTTCTCCTCCTCCTGGTACTCTCTCCTCCCCCCCCCCCTCCCTCCCTCCTCCTCGTCTCCTCGTCATCCTCCTCCTCCTCCTCCTCTTACCTCCTCCTCCTCCTCCTCTCCTCCACCTCCTCCTGTAACTCCTCCCCCTACCCCTCCTCCTCCACCTCCTCCTACCTCTTCCTGTCGCATCCCTCCTCCTGGTCGTGTCCATCCTCCTCTTCTGCTCGTCCTCCCCTCCCTCCTGCTCCCGTCCTTCTTCTCCTGCTCCACCTGCTCTCGTCCTGCTCCTGCTTCGTCTCCGTCCTTCTCTGGTCTTGCTCGTCTCCTCCTCGTCGTGCTCTTGCCCCTGCTGAAAATGTGGCCCAGAAATGGGAGTTCTGGGAAGGG